>LNAR01002095.1:0-92256 GCA_001630585.1 Pseudogymnoascus sp. BL549 | reverse complement strand
TGTACATACATACATACGATACCGATACCTTCAATAGAAAGAAAATCATGTATCCAACTCATTCACTCATTCACCTCCCTTTTGATACCTACCCGTTTTTCCCCCCCCTTTTGACACCACCCCCTTTTATCGGGACGCTTTAAGGAAAAGCCGGAACCCAGCGCTCCCTCTCTCTCTCCCTCTCTCCTCTCCCTTTCGCTGGACGCAGTACCACGTCCACGAGCTTGTGAGATTAGTGAATGAATAGTAGGTTGGTTGGTTGGGGATGTTTGGTGGTTCTGGATGCGGCTGGTGGGGCGTGGGATTGGTGGACTCGGGGGGTGGAGGAGGGGAGGGGAGGGGAGCGGGAGCGGGATAGTAAGAGAGGGTGAAACGTGCGGTGGGAGGTGGGAGGGTGACGATGACGATGACGGTGACGGTGACGGTGTTTGTGCGGCGACGATGGAGAGGAAGGGGTCTATGAAGGTGGGAAGAGGGTATAGGGTGGTGACGACAACCCACCAACGACAGCGACAGCGACAGCGATAGCGACAGCGGCAGCGACAGCGGCAGCGACATCACCTCCTATCTCCGACTCTGGTCTCCCCTCTGATGGCCACCGCGAACCCCACCTAGGGCAGACGCAGAGATGATCCCGAGTCCGACCCCGGGATACCCGCGGATGTTGTTTGTGTGACAGTGCCTGTGTTCCGTGGTGTTGATGGGAGGTCGTGGTCTGGGTGCTGGGATGAGGGGGTTTTATGGGACCGGAGGGAGATGGGAAGGGGTTTGGTGGGGGATGGGACGGGAGGGGGATGGATAGTCTGTCTGGCTGCGAGATTCCTCTAGGACGATGTGATGTGGGGATGACAATCGTTTGGAGAAAGGAAAGGGGTACCAGGCGAAACCAGATCGTCCCCTCGGGTATAATTTAGCTTGTGGATGGATATTGAGCAGGCGCATGACCCGCAGCCCCTCCATCGATCACGTTATATTACAGTGGGATACTCACGCTGCCTATCGCAAGTCTTCGGGTTTTAGTTTTTGTCTCAGGCCCGCCGTACGGGTGTTGTATGCCGAGTACGGTACTAAATCGGGGGCGGCCGGCGGTGGTGTGCGCCGATGCCGATGCACGCCGAATGCTGCCGCTTTCAGGGGACGCAAGCGGGACCGGTGAGCAATGGGAGTGCCGGCTATCCGGGACTAAATATCGGAAGGTGATGCGGGACTCGTTGGGTTTTGGCGATGATAGCTTAATTTATCTTGTTTCGTGGAATCGCATCTGATATGTCCCCTTGTTGTCACCTCTGTTTCTGCGCTGGCGCGTCGTAGGATTCGTCCAGACTGCGACGGTTCTCACTTTGTTTTGTGTTTCGTCGTCCCTCTTCAATCATAACACCCGCTTCCGGAGAGTTAGCAGGAGCACAGTTCGGCGGAGGAGGCTATGTCTACATTCTCAATAATGATTTGCGCGTGTCAGCGCTGCCGTTGCGGAGTATAAACATCTGCAAACCCCCGGTTTCTGGGGTTTCCCTTCAGGCTCCTTCTCCAATCTCCGCAGCACCAGATATTACACCCGGCACTACTCATATCAGCCCATTTTTGTCCCAACAGCCCAAAACTATTTACGATGAAATATATCACCCCAGCCGCGCTCCTCATCGCGGCACTCACCACCACCGCGTTCAGCAACCCCCTTCCGCCCCTGACAATCCAACAACTCCTCACCCTAGCTCCCACCACCCTCGACCGCCTCGCCCTCCTTCCCAACCCCTCGGACCACGTTTTCTCCTTCGCCAAATCCACGGTAGGCGTCACCACTGGCCTGGGCGGGCACACCGTCAAAGCCGACGCTTCCACCTTCCCCGCCGTCATCGGCTCCGGTGGCTCCATAACAATGGGCTTCATCGGCCCCTGCGGATTTAACACACTACACACGCACCCGCGCAGTGCAGAGCTTAACGTCGTAGTCCAAGGCACGCTGAAAGGTAGCGTGACTGTCGAGAATGGCGCGCCACACATGGAGCATGTGTTAAGGCAGTATGAGATGACGGTGTTCCCCCAGGGCGCAATGCATAGCGAGTTCAACCCTAACTGCGAGCCGGCGGTGTTTGTGGCGGCCTTTCCGAGCGAGGATCCAGGCGTGCAGCAGAGTCTCCAGACGATTTTGGGGTTTGAGGATGAGGTGGTTAAGGCGTTGGTGGCGGGGGATGCGGTGGTGGATGGGAGGGATTTGGAGGCGTTTAGGAAGCATGTGCCAGTTAGTGTGGCGAAGGGGGTGGAGAGTTGCTTGAAGAAGTGTGGGCTGTGAGAGGGGGACTCGTTTGTGAGTTGTTCGCGAGGGTTTAATGGGGGGTATATCTGTGCCCAGGGGGTTAATATCTGGGAGTAGGGGCGTAAGTTTGTGTGTTCGGGCGGACAATAAAATAGCTACACGGTTTAGTGTCCTGCACGAGTTTGCGGTGCCACGGGATTTGAACATTTCAGGGGCAAAATTGTTTATCTTCCCTTCCTCATTTCACGCCATCCCAATCAATCATCAACAGCGCCATGTGCCGCGTATCTTCAAATCACCTCCCCCTTCTTCTCCCCCCACCCCTCCCACCATACCCCCATATTCCCCGCCACGACAAGATCCAACATCTTAATCCCTTCCCCCATCACAATCAGCTTCCCCAACTTCGCCCTTCCCCCCGCCCGTCCACCACCAGCCTTCTCCCTCCCCAGCGACAAATCCAATCCCGATTCTCGTTCGCCCGTATCCGAGTCACCCGCCCACGAGCTTTCATGCGCAAGATAACTCGACGGTGCCTGTAGTGGTGATGAGGGCGCGCTCTTTGGTCGAGCGCGTGGTGGCATTGGCGGTGGCAGAGCCCCCGGTAGCGCACCGGGTACCCTTCTCACTTCCCCATGCCTATCTCCATGTCTGTGCTTTGGCCTCGCCAGTCCAAATAGTGAGGTGGTGGGCGTGTTATAGCGTAACTCGCTCACCACCACCGCCTCCACCGTCGGCTCGCCCTCCGTGTCTACGGCAGGGAGTTCGTGTGTGCATCTCAGTGCGCGACCTGAAGGTGCAGTAGCGAAAGTGCACGGTGTGGACCAGGGAGACGGGAAGGTGTAAGCTTGTGGTTCTTTGGCCTGTGGGTGCGGTAGCGAGGTCTGATCGGAGGAGTGCGTGGAGAAGGCGGAATGACCCCTCCGATGTCCGCGGCGTCGCACAGCCGTCACAGGCTTGTCTGTATTAATCTCCCGCCTGAACTCCCCGGGGGGGTTGCTGAAAGCGGTGTACCCCGGCGTTGTTAGGGTAACTACCACTGAGGGGGTGGAGCGGGGAGAGATCAGGAGGGAGCCGATGGTCCATTGTGCGCCTGTGGGGGGGTCGCGTCGGATGATGGTTATGGTGTATGGCTCTGTGGGGTGTGTGGGTGAGTGGCCGCCGGGTGAGGAGATGGCGGGAAATAGAGTGTCTGCCCGTCCACGAGCGTGAAATGTAGCTGCTGCTGTTGGGGTTGTGGCGGCTGGATAGGGGCGCGGTGGGAGGAGAGGTGCGTTCTCCTTCCCCTCCGTCGCCGGCACGGCAGCAGGGGTGGCTAGCGAGAGGGGGCGCGGACCCAGAGGTCGGCGAGGTGGTGCTGATGGCGGTGGTTTGAGCGGCAGGGTGGATATTGTGTTGTTCAAGGGCCGTCGGAGGGGTTTCGGCGAGGGAGATGAGGCGCGTGGTGGGTCAAGAGGGGTGATGGGGGGGATGTCGGCATCAGGTTGAGGCGGTTCTGCGATTTCTGTCACGGCGACGGGTGCTGCAGGTGTGGGAAGGGGCTTCCGCACGATATGCGGCGTAGGGAGGTGCGCCGGTTGAGTGGCAGAGATCTCGTCAGCCAAGGCGGCGTCAGAGGGGAGGTCGCGGTGCAGGTAGTACAGGCAAGAAGCGACATCGAGCTCTTTTAGGTTCTTGATGTCCGGCTTGAGAGGGGTGAGGATGATGTCTGAGACGGTGTTAGTAGGGGTTTATAGAACAGGGGCGAGGGGGTTACCTTGACTGCCAGGGACACGTGCTATGTATAAGACCAGAGGGTCACGTTTTGGCTCAGAAGGATTTCGTGGATAGCGGGGCGGATTGGAGGCAATTTGGAGAAGAGAAGAGAGAGACTGTGCTTCTACTGGCGGATGCATCCTGAGCTATGCTATATGAGCGTCGTTGGAGTGCGTTGGCGACAATAGCCCCCAGTCGTTGGGCCAAGTTTCTCTATTTTCGTTGCCGTTTTGTGATAAATAAATAAATAAACAAACCAGTCTTAAAAAAATGCAGTAGTTGTGATTATAAAATTCAAAAATTGACGCTGAGTTAAAAGTGATATAAAAATGCAACGAAGGGAATAAAGAGAACAAATATAATTTTTAACAAAGTATGCCAGATCTATAGTTGGACACAAGGTCGACGCACAGCTTGAGGCTGAGCAGCATGCCAACCAACAACAGGTTTGGGGGCCTGTTGCGATACTCGTGCCTGAAATATAAGGCGACAAAATAGCGGAGTGTGAAATATTTTGGCGGGCGCACTAACGAAATTCGAGATCAGTTTAGTTTATCGGTGAAGAACGCTGCACGAGCGGACGGAAAACGGCATCATCCAACTGCAACCTTACTCGAACCTTTGTAAATTGAGGAAGTTCTTGCTGGGATTGACAATCCTTTCGATATTTGCCATTTGCAACAGCGATTTCACAGTTTTTGCCATGGCAGATAGCTCATTGCAGGTTTGTACTCTCTTTCCCCGCCATTTTTTCAAACCAAAAAGTTTCGGGGTTCTGATTTGAGATTGTCGCAACACAGGATCGCCTGCGTGACCACGCCAAAGCATTCGACGGATTGCTCTCTCTGATTCCTGCAAAGTACTACTACGGGGAAGATAATAGCGTATGTCAAATTCTCCGCAAACTTTCTCGCAATCCAGAACTCGCCTAAGACCAAACTACAGGACCAATGGAAGAAGAAGAAGCAGACTAAAGAAGAGGCTGCAGCAGCCAGGCGCGCAAAGTTAGATCCGGATTCCGCAAAGAGCGCAAAGGACGTCATGGACGAGCGCGCGAAGAAGCGCAAGGCCGAACAACTCGAGGAGGAAGGCTCAGATATCGAGGGCGTCGAGAAAGAGTTGCCAAGGCAGGGTCTCAAACAGGGCGATGCCAAGAATAAGAAGCAAAAGGTCCAGGAGAAGGAAGACAAACCTAACGGCACAGCAAAGGTACCAGCAGACGAGGCCGAAGCAGCGAAGCAGGCCAGGATAGAGGCAAAGAAGCTGAAGGTGCAGGCGAAGAAAGAGAAGGCCGCCAGGAAGGCTGAGAAGCAAAAGGCGAAGAAAGCAAAGGTAGCTGAACAAAAAGTCGACCTCAGAGACGATGATGCTGAGATAGACGCCGAAGGGATTGTAGCGGAGGACGAGGTCGCCGACGAGACTGTGGAGGGAGACGAGACTGCCACAGGAGGAGATGAAATGCAAGATATCGAGATGGACGGGATCGCCGATGAAGTAGATGCAGAGAAAGAGACCTCGCCACAACCCACCGTTTCCTCAACCTCAACCCCTCAATCACCCACCTTCGACAACACCGACAAGCCATCGACTAACTCAACCTCCACCTCCACATCCTCCGTCGTCCCCCCCACCAAGGCTCCGAAACACATCAAGCTTCCCACCGACCCCGACCTCCTCAAAGCCCGCCTCGCCGCACGCATCGAAGCCCTCCGCGCGGCCCGCAAAGCCGATGGCCCCAACGGCGCCCCCGCCCGCAACAGACAAGAGCTCATGGAGTCCCGCCGCAAGAAGGAGGAGCAAAGGCGCGCACACAAGAAGGAGCTGCGTAACCAAGCCCGTGCTGAGGAAGACGCCCGCCGCGAGGAGGCCCTTGCCTCCGTCCGCGACTCCCCCGCTAGCGGTATCATGAGCCCTTCCATCCACACCGCTGAGACCAACAACTTCTCGTTCGGCCGCGTGGCCTTCGCAGATGGCCAGCAGCTCACTGATGATCTGTCGACGCTACTGAACGCACCAAAGAAGCGTGGACCACAGGATCCAGCGACGGCACTGCAGGCAGCGGAGAACAAGCGTCTTCGCCTCGCAGGGCTCGACGAGGGCAAGCGTGCTGATATCGAGGAGAAGGATATGTGGCTGGCAGCTAAGAGGCATGCACACGGCGAGAAGGTGCGTGATGACGGGAGCCTGCTCAAGAAGACGCTGAAGCGCAAGGAGAAGGCCAAGAAGAAGAGTGAGAAGGAGTGGGGCGAGAGGAAGGAGGGAATTGCTAAGGGTCAGGCGATGAGGCAGAAGAAGAGGGAGGAGAATCTGCAGAAGCGGAAGGATTCCAAGGGTGTGAAGGGAAAGAAGGGTGGAAAGCCAGCACCGAAGAAGGGAGGTGCGAAGCCGAAATCGAGACCGGGTTTCGAGGGTAGCTTTAGCACGAAGAAGAGGTGAGGTGGCTTTGTAAGTAGGTGATGGCATACCGGTAGGAATACTGCGGGAGTTTATAGGCATAGTGATGAATCAAAGGATTGTGAATCGTCAAATTATTTTCTGATTTGAGTGAACATGCAATAATTAAAACCCTATTCTAACCAAGTCACTGTAATGAACTGGTAAACCACATAAGGTCATCATAATAGTTGTCTAACGCCAGGTCGCAGAAAGCAACACTCAAGCTGGCTACCTAGGTATACACATCGAAAAGGAAAATAGTACTTCTTCTCCTTCCCTCCCAGTCGGGGCCAGGAGAAGCGGCACGCCCCATCGCCCATCCCCCGCTGCCTAATGCGTACCGAAACCTATAATGTTTTTCTCCAAACTTATTCCGACAAACAAAAATCGCTGCGACAGAGACAAAAAAACCTTTTCTTTCCTTTAGTCGTTGGATCAAGCCGAGGAGTGAGCGTGGGGGGATATGCCTGGCACAAAAAAGGACAATGGATCCGCGTCTAGAGGAGGGAATCGAGGCGGGTGAAGACGCTGAGGCACGCGGCGACGACCTCGAGCTGGAGCTCCTTATCTTTTCCTTCGTTGATTTCCTGCCAGGGGTGGTTAGAGGGACCCTTGAAAAGTTTAAAATATCTCCGAGACAAAAAGACTTACATCCTGTACGACTTGGTTCAAGTTTGCTCCCACACCTCCGTTTGTAGCTCCCGCACGCTTTCCAAAAGGCCACTGGCTGTATTCCGCCAGGAGCTCGTCGACTTGCGCAAAGGCGCGTTCCCTGGCCTCGTGGCCAAGGGAAGCCAAGGCGTTCTCAAGGACGTTGGCTGCGTAGGCGGCACAGACCATGGAGATGGTGCGGACATTTCTAAACTCGAGGTTCTCTGGGAGCCATTGGCTTGCCGGTAGCACCACGGTTCGCTGTGTGAGGACATTTCGGACGCGTCGCCTTATCTCTTCCTTCGGCCCGCCATCGGCGACGGGGTGGGTGGCCATATCGAAGAGGAGGAAGTTCTTCTTCTCGGTTCGTAGGATTCCCTTGTCGACAAGACCCTTCAGCAACCTCTCGCGGACTTGCTTCAGCTGGTAGCCAATCTTCATCAAATTCCAGGTTTCGCCTGCGGAAGCCTTGTCTTAGCAAAAAATACTTAAATGTTGGTGTTGCTGGTAAAACATACCACTCATCAGGTCAATCCACGAGCTGACGCTCATCTTTTCGCTCGATTTCATCATCTTCAGTGCCTCGTCCAGCAAGACTTCGCCAGTAAGTGTGTCGTCTATAACTTCGATAATCCGGTCTGCCAGAGGAAATCTTCTCCTCGAGGAGTCCTTCTGCATGCTCACACGACCTCTGAAAGCCAGCTCGATGACAATACATCCTCGAAGTGCATATGATATGTTATCGTTCCAGAAGGACAAATAGCCCTGTAACCCCAAGTTCGTTAGTAGGAATTCGTCAGACGGGTGACCTCGGAGTGTCGCATTACCTGTTTATCCTTGAGGCCCAACAGGAGAACCTCTTCCATCATAGTCAGTTTCGGCTGCTTACTCCTCTCCGCGCTCTCATTCATGTCCCGCGGGTCAAACGCAATCTTGTGTCCATTCTCGCCGCTCTCGTACGACGTTTCTGGCTGATCCCTCGAGGATCCAGCCTTGGGCACCGGCGACGCAACGCGGCTCGAGCTGTTCTCGTCGTTATCGCCGCTAGCCGTGCCTCCGCCGCCGCCCCTCCGTCGCGTCAAACCGGATGACATTGTTGTGTGTGTTGGAGTGAAAATTATCGAGGAGTTGCGGTCGAGGAGGACAGGGGCAGGAGGTGAACTGCTGTCATATGCGGAAGTTGCCCGACTCTAGCTCCCGTACACGACGATGGTGGCGTTCAACCAGTCCCTATTGCAGTATCCGAGTATGTACGACTTCAATGACCAATGCTTGGGGTTGTAGAGATGGATTGAGCTCCAATGGCGAGGTCGGTGGGGGGGTTGATAATATTCGGTGACCTTAACAATGCAGGGCCCTATGTAGCCTTCAAGAAAGGTTCATTGATACAGGCCATGTTCGCTTAACCCGTTTGGGCGCCATCGACAGGCCAAAAAATATTCCCTGTGATATTACTGTTTACAATCACGAAGAATCACATATTGATGGCAGAAGAGCACGGGTAGCAGTTTGAGCAGGATTTCTTCTAAAGAACAGTTTTACAAAGTATCATTCAACATGCTATTATGGGCATGTCAAAAATATACAGCGACGCGCCGCGTAGGCGCATCGGACACCCCTCTCCGTCCTCCAACATATATCCTCCACCAGTGTGATTCACAGATCAGTGAGCTGTAATATGAGTTAGCTGACTGACGTAGGAGCGAAGTATCGTGAAGATCGACTAACCATCTGGCTGCGCAAGGATGTACTCAACGGCCTTGTCCACTATTTTTGTTTGTCAGTCCTGTATCATAAACCGTGTAGTCTTTGCGTTCACTTACCGCTGTGGATGGCATCCGCCTCCTTGTCTGGGATCTCGATGCTGAACTCCTGGTTTCTGTTAATATCGGCCATCCTCGGGTTGAGTCAAAATTTGCCTACCTCCTCAATTGCCATCACAACCTCAACCGTGTCCAAGCTGTCCAAACCAAGATCGTTGTTGAAGTGGGAGGTAGCAGTGAGCTATATAATGTAAGTTTATGCGCGGAAAAAAACACGGCTTGGATATCGAGTGTACCTTAGATGGGTCGGTGACCTTGAAGAACTGGTTAGCAATGAATAACAACTTTACGAGGACATCCTCAAGCTCATGAGCACTCACTTTATCGAAGTTCTTTAACAGATCAACAATTCTTCCCTCAACCTCTGGCTTGGCAAGCCCGGCGGCAGCGGAGTAGCATCTCGCGGCGTTGAATACCGACGGGGCGTACTGGAAAGTTGGGATAGCCGAAGTAGGGCGGGCAATTGGGCCGGCTCTACGGACAGCTTGGCTGGCAGCACTGCGTGCGGATTTGAGGAGAACTGTGCGGAACATTTTGGAGGATGTAGATGCCGGAGATGGAGATCTTAAGGTTGGTCAATGGTGTCGGCTCGGAATGTTCGACGAGCTTCAATGGGCTCTGTCACTAGCATGCGCTAGCGGGAGATCACGTGTTAAATTTGATTGCCTCCTTAGATTTGATGAGGGAAATGTTGGCTTGGCTTCCTCAGTAATAGCCGTAATTTTCGTTCAATAAACTCGAAATATGGTAATTACAATTTAAACAATCTATACATGTATCAGTAGACATATTATATATTCAAATATCGACGTGTCTCGTTGATTTTAAGGGCTAAGGGATGAGAAATGGTGCACCCATAACATCAAACCACGTGATACGCAACCCACCAACCAATTCAACCAATCAAACCACACCCGTTCTGGGATTAGACATCACCAGCATCCAACTTCGCGAATTTGACGAACCTCAAAAGCCACAGCTACACGTCCACGCCCCCATCCCTCTCCCCTCCCCCCGCAAGCACAATGGCATCCACAAAGCCCCTCGCAATGCTTTGCCGGCCATCCGCGCAGCTCCTCCGCGCCTCGCGCACCTCTGTCTCGCCGGCTTGGATCCAAGCTGCCGCGGCCTTCTCAACCGCCCAAGCCCGCTACGCTACCCCCACCGGCCCTCCACCGTCGAAATTCAGACTCGCGCGCCCGGAGCGATGGAACGAGAGCAAGACCTCTGCGCTCGACCAGGCTGGCCAGTTCTTCCTGCTGACCGAGATGGCGCGGGGCATGTACGTGGTGCTGGAGCAGTTTTTCAGACCGCCGTAAGTTGCACACCCGAGGTTGCCATTGGGCCCGCAGACGATGATGAGACGAATTACAAGAGCGAGTACTGATGATTTGGGGTGCAGATATACCATTTACTACCCATTCGAGAAGGGACCGATCTCGCCGCGATTCCGTGGAGAGCACGCCCTGAGACGCTACCCGAGTGGTGAGGAGAGATGTATTGCGTGCAAGCTATGCGAGGCCGTATGTTTTTCAAACCCTTCCAATTAGGATCAACCATACTGACTACCGCCCAGATTTGCCCCGCCCAAGCTATCACCATCGAAGCCGAGGAACGTGAGGATGGCTCCCGCCGTACCACCCGTTACGATATCGACATGACGAAGTGCATCTACTGCGGCTTCTGCCAGGAGTCGTGCCCCGTCGACGCCATTGTCGAGTCGCCGAACGCCGAGTACGCTACCGAGACGAGGGAAGAGCTGCTGTACAACAAGGAGAAGCTTTTGGCGAATGGAGACAAGTGGGAGACCGAGATGGCGGCTGCGGCACGAGCGGATGCACCTTACAGATAAACGGAGAAGAAAAAGAGAAGTGGAAGGAATTTGATTGCGAGGAGGGAGACTGGGCGTTGCTTGTATATAAATGGCGGCTGTTGAGGAAGGAATTACATATCGAATGTAGTAGAGTTCATTTGTTACTGGTGAATGGCTTTTAAGCACTTTTATCTTATATGGCAACATTGAACGTGAAAATTCCCAGATGTAGATTGTATGAGCCTGTAGCTGCTCGATTGGAGGCTATTTGGAACTGGCAGAGCACAGCTTTGGTCATTCGTGGTCCATTCTGGATATCCTTCGAAATCGATGTAGGTTCAAAGTCAACTGACAATAGCCAATCTGCTGCATTCACGTCTCACAGCCTGGTATTTCATATTTACAGATCTTTATCTCCATTGAATAATCTACCCCCGTAACTTATCCTCGACACCTTAACCAGAGGTATTCTCCCTCCCCAGAACAAAAAGGATAATCATCTGGAAACGCCTATAAACGTACCGCCTCACTAATGCATGTTTATCGAAAAGTAAATAAAAGACATGAAATCGTACAGTCTACTTCAAATACCCCATACCTAGAACTATCTGCCGTCGTACAGTAATGGAAGACGAGACAGCTTCGCGGGTATTCGACTTCATAAGAGTATTGAGAAGCAGACAGTCTTAATGATACCAACGAAATCACCATCAAAGGGAAATCGAGGTGCGACGAGCAGGAATCTCCGCATCCAAATCCGAGTCATCAGAATCCGAGTCCGAGTCTGAGTCCAACTTTGAAGCTTTACGGGATCCATTGGTCTTCGGCGCAGCCGGTTCATCATATTCGCTCTCCGGCACCTCCGGCCCACCGGAAGGAATAGCATTCCCAAGGGAATCCACGCTCTCGGACTTGCGTGCCATGCGATCGCTGAGCTTCCTAGGCGAGCCCTTCAGCTTCGGCAGCTCCTGCATGATCTGTTCCTCAGCAGCGTCTGAATCGTCATCGTCTGGGTTGATAGTCTCCGCACTGATATGTTTCTTCCCATTCTTTTCAGGCTCCTTGAACGCTACCTCAGTCGGATCTTGCCCGTGAGCATTCTCGAATTTCTCCAGGAGTATCTCGACAACTTCTTGCAACTTATAGGACTGGGCCATTGGCACTGTACTCTTGAGCTTCACAAGCGCCACCTTGAGGACCTTGGTGTCAAACCGGCTTCGTAAGTTCTCATTGCCAACACGTTTCCACTGAATCTTCCCTTCCCGGTCGGTCTGCGACTCCTTAATGCTGCGTAGAATCGTTAACTTATCATCCAAGCTCATATGCTGCGTCTCTTTGCGCGCAGCCCTCTCGCGCCACGCCGCACCCGCTTTACGCGGAGTCCTGTCCTCATCCTCGCGTCCATGCATGCGCTTCCATTTCTGGCGACACTGGAGCCGACTTCTCGTGTGGTCCATCTTCTCGCTGACTCGCTGCCAATCTATGAGTTCAATGTCATGTTCTGGGAGATGGCCGGGGGGAGTCTGGATCACGCCCAGCTCCCTCATCTCCCGGACGTGTGACACGCATTTATTCACTGCATCACGTAGTCTCCTCTCCTCGTCTTCATCCCAGTATACATTAACCATGTTATCACCGCAAATGAGGTAGTTCCTCCAGCGGTCACGGCAGTCCTCTGCGTGCCTATTGAGCCTTTCGCCAATCTGTGTCCAGCGCTTCGGCATCAGCCTATGCGCCTCCTTGAGGTCCTCGTCGTCCTCGGGAGACCACTTCCCACGCGCCTCGAAATTGTGAAACTTTCGGCGACAGAACTTGATGATTGACCAACGAGGGCGATCCGGGAACTCCTCGCAGACCAGGTTGAACAACTCATGATGTCCGCTTGCCTTGCCTTGAATCAAGTTGTTTTGCTCACGCTCAGTGATGTCGTTCATCTCGCGGTATTTTAGTAGTTGGTTCTTGATAACGGCGAGATCGCCATCATCCAACCTCGGGAGCGGCTTGCCATCTGTGGCAGCTCCGCGTGTTGGGGTACGAGGAGCTGCGCTGGAGTCCTTGGGTATCTTTGCTGCAGCTTTTGTCTTCTGGCCCTTCGTAACTGGAGACTTGGCCTTCAGTGCTTTCTTGGATTTCTTAGAAGGCGTCTCAACAGGATCGTCGTCGACGGGAAGACGGCGTTTACGTCTGCGAGTAGTGTTATTTGGTTCCTCGTCCTCAGTATAAACGCCGATTTGCGGCACCTCTTTGTTGGCGACCTCAAGGGTCTCTGCAAGCTTTTCAGCATCGTCGGGGCGGCTTGCTTCCGTATTTTGAGGTTCGGCTACGACCTGGTCCATTGCATCCTCGACGGGGTTCACAGGTGTATTTTGAGATTGAGTTGGATCAATATCCATTTTGTCCTCAATGGGGGGAGCTTGGGAACTCTTAGGTTTGGCCGAAGTGGCATCCGTTTGTTCCTCGGGATACTTCGATTGGGTCTCCTTTGCAATTGCCTCCTCCGCCTGCTTGCCTGTGTTTTTCCCATTTGTCATGTTGGCATCGCCGTGTTTGGTCGTGTCGGCCTTCGTGGCACTGGGCGGCAAATTAACTGCAGCCCATGAGCTCGTAGGAGTTGGAGGGATGTTGTCCTTCCCAAGGGGC
This sequence comes from Pseudogymnoascus sp. BL549, assembly GCA_001630585.1. Classification (NCBI taxonomy): domain Eukaryota; kingdom Fungi; phylum Ascomycota; class Leotiomycetes; order Thelebolales; family Thelebolaceae; genus Pseudogymnoascus; species Pseudogymnoascus sp. BL549. Next base: position 78,884 of record LNAR01002095.1, on the reverse strand, counting down.
TCAGGGCCAGCTACCTTAGCAGCGCTAGTACCACCACCGACGCCTCCATTTTTGGCGGCGGCCGCCTGTAGACTCTGACGCTCGCCCCTCGACTTCTTCTTCTTCTTCTTTTTCGCTGTCGCGGAGCTTGATGGCGCACCTGCGGTCGGAAGTGTAGATTCGGGGACTCTCTCCACAGTGTCTGATCGTGGTAGTAGTACCGCGGCCGCCGAGCGTCCCATGTTTTGGGGATTTGGCTGTGGCCATGACTGCGAAATTTTGTCTGAAGATTGTCGCGCAACTCCGTCGCTCGTTCGATTCTTCTTTTTTTTGAGCTTCAAGATCGCTGTCACGTCTATATTCTTCCCTTCGCTTCCCCCCAAATTCTTCTTGCTTTTCTTTTTCTGCAATTTTTTGAATTTCTTGTCGGCGCGTCGCGCATTATCGCCATGACCTCCAGCGCCATCTTCCGAAATGCCATTGCTCATCTTGCGCTTTAATTGCGATGAGCCACTGGTCGTCTCCTCAAGCGCCTCGCGATTTGGTGGTAGGGTGGGAAGAGGGTAGTCTCCCTCAACCCCGCCGCGAGTGCTCGAATAGTCGTCCATGCTTAACGGGTCCTCTTCGATTTGTTGGACCTGGCTTGACTCCTGCCCCATCAATGGTTGTGCGCTGTTTGGTTTGGCAGCGATTGAGCAAAAGCTGAGGTGAAGTTTATGGCGCGGAGTGGCGGTGGTGGAAAGCTCAGCTACTGAAACTAAAAGCTCGCGATAACAGGGGTTTCAGTCCACCATGCGGGAGCATTTCTGGGGTGGACCACAGATCCTGCTTAGCGCGTTCTGGGCTTCTGTGGTGGTGTGGTCCACCAAAATGCCAAAATCAACCTCACTTTGACTTCACATTTACACGCGCGCTGTTTTATCTATTTTGCGTGCATCAATATGAAATTGACAATGAATCTTATAGGTGCAGATGTGAGTGTTAGTAGCAAACAATTGAAGTGTTATCAAAGGGAAAACCCTTTACATGGATCTCTTTCTCACGCGTCACAGCGTCAAAGCGGAGCAAACATACAACTGACAACATAAAGCTTAAAAACGAGCGAAGGATCGTAGGAGCGTACTTTCACACGCAATGTACTTAATTTATATAAATTTATATCGTCATCACAGACAAACTGCTTCGAATCGCTCAACCAAACCTGACGCTGTCTCTCCGAAAGCACGTGGGGTCGTCAATTGCGGGAAAGATCATAGGTACACGCCTGTAATTCCAATGTGTTGGCAATGCCAAGTTCCCCAAACCGCGGGAGCACTTTAGCACCATAACGAGTCCACAAAAGTTCATTTGCTCAGCCACATTACCTTTTTTCTCATTACCCCTTACCAGCGACTCATTCCATCTTTGAATTGGTGTTTACGTGACTATGAAGAGCTTCTCCTAAGGGATCACTCGCATCGCCAGGCGCAACCGCAACCGCGATACACGCGACCCAGAGAGACGATGAACCCGGCTCCGCGGTGTTGGCGATCTGTCAGTCGCCAGCCACCTTTCCTATTACGGACAGGACGCGTGGGAATACAGCGTCTACCACAACTTGCTCTTCCTCCTGTATTTCGGTATCAGAAGAGATGGGAAACATCGAGTGGCCTCGGCGATAGCAATTCGGCTGCAGAAGGTAAGACCCTCTCTGTTTATTCACCGACGAGATGGCGAGCTTCCTGGAGTGAACAAAGCACGTGTTTCCATATATGAATTTGGAGAACTGGATTGATGGGAACCATCCATATGCCGAATGCAGTAGCCAATTGATACCTTTGAAGCCTCAATTATGCGGAATGCTAACTCCATGAAGCAAACAGGCAGCTTCATGACCCTCGCAGGGGCCCGTCAAAACATGGCCGGCGCCCACGTCACGAGGACGATGAACCCCCCCAGTCGCTATTCTCTAAAATGATAGAAGCGGCTGCAACTGCATTTGCAAGCATAGTTGTGCTCGGCGTTGGGTTTGCCTTTGGAGGCTTCTGCTACCACAAGTTCTACAAATGGCACGTGCTTCGCAAGATGCGCAAGGCCTTTGAGCCAGGAGACCCAGCTCTGGTCCTGGCCGCAATGGGGAAGCAACTCCCCGAAGTGGAAGTGCCAGCCTCTGACGAGGAGAAGGAAAAGAGCGATAATGAGAATCATTGGATCCGCAGAGATGAGCAGGATAAGATCGACGAGATAATAAACGGAACCGAGAAAGGCCATTACCACCTCCTCATCGGCGAGAAGGGCACGGGGAAGACTTCCATGTTACTTGATGCCATGCAAAAGATTGATGGTGAGGGTATTGCCATGCTTGATGCGCATGGCGACCTCGAAATCTTCCGCATTCGGCTTGGTAAGGCGCTCAACTTTGAATACCACGAAGACTACATCGGGTCCTACTTCTCGGAAAGAGGGCCAAGGGAAAGCACAGCACTGCTGGATATTGAGCGCGCCTTTAACAAGCTGGACAAAGTTGCTCTAGACCGACGGATGAAAGTTGGAAGGCCTATCGTTCTTATCATCAACTCCATGCACCTTCTGAAGCCTGATGCCGATGGAATGAACCTGCTTGAGCTCCTACAACAGAGGGCAGAGCAATGGGCAGCCAGCAACCTCATCACCGTTGTATTCAACAGTGACGACTACTGGGTCTACGAGCGTCTCAAGCAACTGGCGACACGCATGGAAGTGACAACAGTCGGCGACCTGCCCAAGGACAAGGCACTCAATGCTATCCGAATGTATCGCTCCAAGTACTTCTTCGAAGACCCAGACGAGTCCATTCTGTCACAAGTCTACGAGAAGATTGGAGGTCGTCTAACCTTCCTCAATAAAGTCGCCAAATCCGCGGACATGCTCAAGACCTGCGACGAAATCTCCGCCGTCGAAAAGCAATGGTTCCTCAACCAATGCGGCCTCCTCGGCATGGAAATGGATGACGACGTCATGGACCAGCAAAAGTACGCCTCCGCAGCAATGGTCCTAGCCCAAGAGCTTGTCGACATGGAAGCCGCTGGTGACGGTCCGATCTACAACCCAGAGCACGGCCATGACCTGCCCTCGCTCCCTCTCCACAAGGCGCGCCAGGTCATGACGCGCGCGGATTTCATCAGGGAGTATGACCATATCAACGTCTTCACCATAACGTCGAGCGCGATGGTGCGCGCGGACTCGGTGCCCATGCAGCGTGCGTTCAGGGAGATCTGCGCAGAGCCAGGATTCAGAAAGTACCTCGAGGATACGCTCCAACGTATTTCGGATATTGAGAGTTTGGGCCGCACAAGGGAGATTGTGGCGAAGGATTTGGTGTTGGGTGGGAAGTATGTGATTAATCAGGAGAAGGGAGGGTTTGGGAAGGTGATCCAGTTGGAGATGCCTCCGGAGGATGATGATGAGGATGATAAGGAGGAGGGGAAGGGGGGGAAGAATGATAGTTGATGAGCTATGAGGGCCCTGGGTTGGGGTGGGTGGCACGACTCTATTTACTTAGATTTCCTTCCTTTGTATTTTATATAGCTGAGGCTTTGAGGCTTCAGCTATTGTAGCATTTGTATTTTATGTAGCTCTGAGGCTTTGAAATTCCGGCTAGTGTAGCATTTGTATATCTATTCTTCTTAAAACGCACGTGTACGATAGACCTTTATCGCTTTCCCTTAGCCAACCACACGATAGAAAAAGAGCACAGCATCATTTCTGCTATCCATATCTCTGCACCAAATCTCTCATAACATTAATGACCCTATTATGCTCATTAGCAGCCAAACTGGACAAAGGCGGGAATAGCCTTACTGTGTGCGCAGCGTCTCGTTATCAACAAAAAGCGCTGATACATGTGTGTCAAATCTCCTGGCATGATATTAGATACATATATCAGTAAGAATAGAATATTCCAAGTGTCTCACAGTCTATAGAGGTCTAGACGGCCTTCAAAATCCTCTTCCGGTGGCGAAATCTGGGTTGAATGTGTTGTAAGCAGCAACGCACTCATCTCCAAACCTATTGCAAGCTGGTCACCACTGGCCAAACCCATCTTCAAATCGAAGTAATTTAACATGGGCAACCGCAATCGTTTTATGGGGGAACTTACATTCGTTGTGCGCATAGAAGCAGCACGCAGCGAAGACGAGAGGCTGGCCGATATTCACATCAATCCCTGCATTTGCGCACCAAAGATCTCCATGAACAAGTGAAGGCTTTACTGTTCGACCTTCACTCTCGAGAGGCCTCAGGAGCCTCGGGATTACCTTCTCAAACAGATATCTTTTGTAATCTCAGCTAACATAGGAATTGTCAGAGGCAATCTGCGCGGGTCTGAAAGACCTTCCTTGTTCCCTGTGTAGTTGGCTTAGAGACTGTATACTAAGTCATTATATTCCTCAACTAGTGCATGGCTGTAATGGATGAGGAGCCATTGCTTTGACCCTGATTGAGGAGTGACTTGTGAGCTTAGAACTGCGTACGGTTCGATTGAGTTTCTCATCTTTTCACAGAAGTCGCTGTGGTAAGCATAGGAAGCCTGAGCGGATGGCCTTTCAAATTGATGTCCGTTAAGGCGTCTTTGGTCGAATAATAGGTCTAATTTTTGGATCATCGACCTAGCATCAATATAGACTAACAATTAGTGACGGTGCGTGTCATGTAGCAGTAGCAAACTCACAGATGATTCGCCCATCTTCTGTTGAAACGATCATGCATCTTAGTGCCCGTCGAATAGTTCCAGCAGCAATCGATACGGAGTTAATATAAGCATTAGCATTCCCTGTCGTAGTTTCTTTTTTAAAGCAGGCGCAAGTGAAAGTTTATATGAGTGCGTTTCCCAGTGAATATTTTTTGGGGGCAGGGCCCACTAGGACATCATCGCAGGGGAACCAGAGAACGAAGTCGTGTCAATAAGGGAACTTTCCCTATGACAGCTGATATTTTCCATAAAGTATACACGAATAGTGTGTATTTCTTGTATCGGTAAGTCTCTTAGCGCATTATCTCTATCGATGTCATCGGTAGCTTTTATGAGAAGTCTCGTAGGCTCTCCAGAGGATAATGGAATGTCTAGAATCCCAAGAAAGCTCTGTCCCGCGCCAAGAAGTGGTTCCCAGGAATTAGTAGCAAGCGCAACATCAAGACGCCACCTCATATCAACCTAAACATATTCTCCTTCACACCCCTCTTCATCGCCACCGCCTTCCCATTCTCATACTCCAGTCCCGCTGCCCCGCCTTCCCCGCTGATAGCCTCCAGTTTAAGTTTCAGCTCCTCATCGAGCTCTGCAATCGTTTTAGCTTTTATTTTGGCTTTCACTGGTTCTGCCGGGATTTCCGGGGCCTCTAGGGTGTCCTTATCGGGCTGGGCCGCCTCCTGTACTGTGATTAGAACTGTGCGATACGAATATACTAGGATATAGAGAAAGGGGGTATGGATGTCGTTACCGTTGATTCTTTGGCAGGTGGGGCACGTGATGTGGTGCTGGAGAAGAAATAAAACCGCAGGGCATTGGTAGAGGAGTGCATTCTTAGAGAAGAAAGGTTGTGCGTCAATGCTCTCTTCATTGCAAGAGTGGATACGTGTATTGGTTGGAGTTGTTGAGTTGCGGCCAGACGGTGCTTAAAAGACGTAAGATGGGTAGTTTGTAGTAGCGTCATGGACATGGAGAATATTATTTCCGCGTCACATCACTACATATATAGCGCTGTACTTCAAGAATAACCACATACGAACATAGACTCAAGATAATTGGGCATCCCCTCCGCTCTGCCATACACAAGCTTGTAATTCAGTGGATTGATGCTATCAATCGTGCTAATAGGCATAGCGTGGAATCTGAGCCCCTTGCCGCCTTGAGGGGTGAAGCGCCTCCTCTTGGCTGTTGCTATTTGTTAAAGCAGGTATTGAACGTGTTGGCAACCTTGTAAGCCATGGCTTTCTCAGCCATGTTGCCTTCGAGCTCACTGTGCCCCTTAATTGCCTTAACAGTGTTTTTGTATAATTTGCTAGTAGCTTGGGCCAGGTCTGGATAAGCATAAACGGTGGCCTTCCAGTCAATTGAATTCCAGGAGGAAGTGCGATAGTCGCTTTCGCGCTCCACAATCTTCCACACAACGTCCTTATACGACTTCAGATGTTCAACTAGACCGCCCTCGAGCAAGGCCCGCTGGCTGATGCGCAGCCCTCCTAATGCCTCTTCAATATTCGTTACATGGCGGGTGATGCCGATATTTCGCCTCTCGGCACGCTGATGGTTCGTATCGAGAATCTTAGCCAGATCATCAAAAATTCCAACAGGGCTACGCCGCCCTTTAATGACCCTGTTCTCCGCCTCGCCAATGCTCAGTGAGCTCTTCAACAACTTCAGCGCGTCGTTGATGGCAGCAACGTCCGCGGCTATGAAGTAAAACCCAGACTCTAGTTGATAATGTTCAGGGGTTTTGCTGGCCTTGTTGAGAAAGATGTAGTTGACGAATTCGTCGAACGAACACCTCTTATCAGCGTATTCGGTGCCTCTGCAGTCCAGAGAGATGAAGCCCTTGCCTAGTCCGTTAACTGTGACGTCAAGATCGTAGGATGCGTAGTAATAAAGAAGGCGTGCGGCCTCAACTTCCTCGAGGGCACAGCATAGTTGGAGTAGAGCAGCGATGCTCAGGAGTAGTTGTAGTACTTTCATTTTGTTGAATGTTTGAAAAATTGACGGGTAAGTTTGGAAGTCCTTTCGAGACTCTATGTTCCAAGGTTTAGTACATAATCTGGACAAACTATTCTCAATATGAATAATGTGGAATACCAAGCGTTTAAAAGACTCGTACTTCGGAAATTGTGATTGTCTTTGCAAACTTTCAGTATTATTCGCCGCGCTGCCTCCTAATGGTCCCTGAGATTGACCGTTGGTTCTGATCCCTGGAGATTACGCACTAAGACCGCCCCCACAAAGGTATGTTCTGTACCGAAGGGGAAGGTCACCTCTTAATTATAGTTTTTGATTCTCACTATACTGCTGCGGGCGAGCTGTGCAAGTGCGAAGAATCCACAGTTTCTCTGTGGTCCACCGTCCGGTAGGATCAATAACCCTGCAGTAGGATCGCTAACCTCGCGGCAGGATCACCAGGTCAATGTTCTTGTCAACATGATCGCCCCAGTGACAACTTAAAGTCCCGCTCTTTTTCGTGGCGTGCAACCTATGCTATTTAAACTAGCACCAATTTAGTATTATACGAAGGTAGCTTCCAAGTTTACTTGATCCAATCATCCAAATGGGTATATAAATAGTGCAGAAGGATTTAGCGTGCTATTTAACTTGCATTAAACAAACCTAAAGCAGCAACTCACGAACCTAAGCTTTAGTTACTTAGGGATAAAGTTAAAAGCGCCATAGGGATTCTATACGGCTGTATATAGCACGGGGCAGTATAACCTTAGCCTCAGACGTCCTGGAGTTAGTATATCCTCAAGGCTTCTCTGGTGGTATTACCACAACAATTCGATCTTATCATTGGAAGCCATCACCAGTTAACCAGCCGATTATAGAAGTGGGCCAAAGATGAAAGTTTTCAAGTTCCGGCCATTCTTGGTCTGGGCGGTTTCGCTCTGGGTGAGTGTTCCCCAGAGCGCCGCTAAAGATCTGCCCGATCTTCGCATTTTGCCTCTCGGGGACTCCATCACCAAAGGTAGCCTATCTTCTGATGCCAATGGCTATCGGAGTTATCTTGAGACGAAACTATTGAATTACAACTCTGCCGCTGGAACAAAGGTGGATATGATAGGAACTTTACACGACGGGTCAATGGCAGACTATAACCACGAAGGCCACAGCGGCGAATTCGTTGAAAATATCATCAATTACTGGCAGAAGCCGTTCACCGCCGGTCCAAATATAGTTCTTATACATGTCGGGACTAATAATATGGACCTAAATCAGCAAGTTGGAGAGGCACCTGGTCGTTATTCGAACATGCTCGACGAGATGTATGCAAAGCTACCCAATGCATTAATCATCGTTTGTAAAGTCATACATTCTAAAAATCCGAATCTGAATGCTAGAGCCGATACTTTCAATGCAAAACTCGAAACGATGGTTCAACAAAGAAATGAGGCTGGAAGACCTATCATCTTGGTCGATATGGGCTTGGTAGACTCTGATATCAATGACTCAAAACACCCTACGGATGCTGGATACGCAAAGATGGCGGAGGGGTGGTACAAAGCAATTATTAAAGCACACGAATCCGGGATGATCAAAGCTCACGGAACATCAAACCCGACAGGCGTGGGAATTGGGAATAAGGGTAATGACGATGCTACCGGCGGTTCTGCGAGCTGTGAAGCGGGCAATTGGAAACGCATCGGAAAGGTCTTTGATGACTTCAAAGTATGGAAGGAGGTTGGCTCTATATTCAGTGGTTCTGCAGATTTCTCTCGAGACAAACTTATTCTTGCCGACCTTGATGGAGATGGGTTTGACGATTATATCCTCGCTGATCACGACGGAAAAGTAAGAGCGTGGCTAAACAAGGGTCTAGCCGCAGGAAGTAAATACCTCGAATATATACAGCCTAGCTGGGCAGACCTGAACGTTACAGGAGATATGATTCGGATGGCGGACATAACTGGCGATGGAAAAGCCGATATGATACTTCTATATTCAGACGGAGCAGCTAAAGTGTGGGAGAATGTTGGTGAAGGAATGACGGTGAAGTTCAAGGCGCTCGACAGCAAGTGGGCAACTGGCCTAGAGTCTCGAGAGAAAATTCGATTCCAGGACATGGACGGGGACGGGTACGCTGACTACGTTGTTTTGTATGATGGTGGAGCGGTCAGTTGGGCGAGAAACACTCACAACAACGGTGCAGACAGTAGCAAGCCTAACTGGTCGAGCCTCAAGGAGATTGCTCCAGGTGTAGAAGGAGCTCCCCCAAAAAGTGTTCATCTGATAGACTTAGATGGTGACAAACGCGCCGGTAAGTTTTAACTCATTGACCGGCCATCCACATATTTTCTTGGCTAGACCAAACTTTAAACGGGGGCAACAATAGTCTTGTATCTTCCATCTTCTGCTTTTATTTTGACCGGCCGGCCAGCAAGCTAATTTGGTTTTTATTATTATCTAGACTATGTTATTATCTACGAAGGAGGATCTGTTAAGGCACTCAGGAACTCTGGAAATCTTAACCGGGATCCTAACAGGCGCAACTGGCATGATTTTGGCACCATTGCCCCAGGTATCGCTGGAACTACCGGTGATATGATTCGGTTTGCAGACATGTCCGGGGATGGCCTCGCGGATTTCCTTGAGGTAGAAGAGGATGGCAGTATTAGAATGTGGAGTAATCAAGGCCTAGTCGGCGCCGATGTCAGCAACTTACGCTTTGCTGATCTTACAGGAGATGGCAGAGCGGATTTGATATACGTTGATGCGGTAGGAAGAGCCTTTGCGTGGATAAATGCTAGTCTTGGAACATGGCAGAAAGTGGGTCGGATTGCAACGATTCGTAGTGACGAGGACCTGAGTGACTCCAGAATTCTCTTTGCAGATGTCAACGGAGATGGTCTTGCGGACTACTTGATTGTCTATGGAGGCGGTGCTGTCAAAGCATGGCTGAATAATGGCAACATTGGGAGGCAAGACGGCCAACGCCTATGGACAGGCCCGTATGACATTGCACCTGGTGTTGCTGAGAATAGTGACGGTGGCAAGGTCAGATTCGCTGATCTTAATGGAGACGGCTTTGCCGATTATCTTGTTCTTTGGGACGGCGGTGCAGTCGACGCATGGCTGAACCAGCAGCAGATTCCTCCAAATGGTCGACAAATTTGGCGAGCAAAGGAAACCGTGGCAACTGGAGTTGGGGAGCCTGGAAGCAAGATTCGATTTGTGCAGCTAAACGACGATGGAAAGTCTGACTATATCGTTCAATATGATGGGGGTTCTGCGAAGGCATATCTCAACACTGGGGACATTCCAGGAAACAGCGATAAGGTGAATTGGATCAATATTGGGGCTGTAGCGGCAGGTGTCGGTGAACCTGGACCAGTTTTCTACGCTGACATTGACGGCGATGGCAAGGACGACTACTTAGTACGTTATGCGGACGGTTCAGTTAACGCCTGGATCAATGTCTGTGACTGGGTTGTTAAGGAAGCACCGGATACGCCAAACCCAGGTGATGGTGACCCTGATGACGGGGACGACCCTTACGTACCGGACCCAGGAGATGATGAGCCTTTTCCGACGTGCCCATACTCGCCATCTACGATGGAAGAATTGGACAATTTAAACTACAACAACGAGGTGTCTCCAAGATGTGTGCCAAAGTATATGCTTGCTATATTGCTCGCTTTGCTCGAGGACTTAACAAATCGATATAACGACCTGTTGGACGATGACTACGACCACTACTACGACGTGTACTCTGATTACATTGTGAAAAACTCAGCGGAGGTCCTTTATAATTTCATGCTCGACGAAAGCGATCATTATTTTCACTGCAAAATCTGGCAACAGTACCCATGTTGCACGTCCTGTGACGAGTATGACTGGGGCTGCACAGGCTGCCTTGACCCATGTGAGGTTCTTAGCGGTTCTGATAACGGGATCCGATACAAACTCAGGGACCAACCCTGCCCACCCGACTACTCACAGCGCAACAACATCAAGTCTAAGGAGTATCAGTCTATTATCTGGTCCTTTAAGAATGATGGTGCTGAGGATAATTTCTGGGGTGCAGTCGAGGCCGAGGTGGGTGCCCCAAGAAAAAGGTTTGAAATTGTGGACCACGAATATGTCTACGTCGCATTCGATGATCCTGAAATGGGCAACAAAATTGCCTGCCAGAAAGATTATAACCTCAATGGCTGGGGGGGTATGAAAGATTCCTGCCAACAGGAATATTTTTGGTCGAACTCGCCGCATCTAAATGGCTTCGTTGCTGACGACGTCTTTAACCCCAAGGATACTGTTGAGAAGGTCATTAAAAATCTCAAGGATGATGTCATTCAGGCCGTTGCAGAGCTTTCTCTCGCTGTAGTGGCCGACGAGTATTACAGTGATGAGAACGATCTAGTTGATGCTTTAGCCTTGCCCGTGTTCATGCTCCAGGCAGCTCTTGACTTTATGCAAACGGTTCTGGATATGGGCAAGGACATTGAAGAGGCACAATTGAAGGAATTCATCATTAACCTATTCTCGAGTTTGCTTGTCATCGGTAGCTTTGGCGGTGGGGCCCTCGTGGAAGCTGGTTGGACGCTCCTTGGGAAATGGCTCGTCCGCGCCGCTGAGTCGGGCACCGCTGCGGTCAGCCTAGTAGCACTGGTGGATAACCCTGATTCAGCACCGCTACTCATCTTTGGCCTCATCATGAGCGGCCGAACTATCCTTGAGACGGAGAAGGTGGCGAAGGCAGCTATCATTCGGCGGTCTATGAAGTACGACGAGATTGTCTCATTTAACAAGGAGGTTGCAGCTCTAATGAAGCTAGAAGAGGACCTCAACAAGAAGCCAGCATCAAGATCTGTATGCAAAGTGCGTTTTGCTTGATAATAAAAGATCATATTAAGTTGTTATATAATAGTTCTTAGGAATGAACCGTCGATTCATAGATCCAAGAAGAATAGGAATTTAAATTAACCTGGCATATAATGCGGTATGGTTGGTCTACAGGAGGAAAGCAAGTAAAATGGGGGTGATATCCAGGAATAAGATGGGATAAGCAAAGCACCAAAACCTCTTGCAAGTAGAGCCAGAATATGTTACAGTATAGAACAACGAACAACGTCAGTATCTGCATTATTCGTTCGAGATAGGAGGTATTGCAGGAATTCTCCATTTGCTGTTTTCAATAACACGTAACACCAATTAGATTCCCTTTATATAATTCACGTGGTCTAGGGGTTTGGGAAAGGAATTAAATACACAAAATCAGCGGCATCTAAATTTCTCGCCAGCATGGCAATTCCTTTTGCTGGCAAATCGTAATATGATTTTGCTCTGCCCTACCACGAGGTTACTTCAGGGCCCCACTGTCCCGCGCCCTACATAAAACCAAGGGTCCGTGCACCAACCTAATATTCACGACCTGGAAATGTATATTTACGCCACATCGAAACTATATTACCCCAGGGCCCAGGGTATGGTGCAAGATAACACCACTCTACATATCCTTCCAGAAATTGAAAACAACAGGTTCTAAAATAGCGGAGACTAGAATGAGTATATAGTATAGTTTAACCAAGTTAAGCCAAAAACTGACCAAACATAAACCAAGATCAACAAAGAACAGACTTCTAAGGTGACTGGCATTTGAATGCCTGCGCCATAGAGGCATCATCATCACCACCACCAGTCTTCTATCATTCAACCCCAGTTCTTGATCTTGGTGTACTCCTTGTGCGGGTGGTCAACGGCACGCTTTGGCCCAACGGAGCGCTTGGTTACAGCATTCGCCGTGGTGTCAATGTTGACGCACCCCTCAACATCCTCAGTCGAACAAAGTGGCAAGAGGGTGTGGGTCTCCATGTCGCAAAACTTTCCATCTGATCCGACGAAGTCTGGCCCCCAAGAGGTGGCAGAGTTGCACAGCTCCGCGGCCTTGTGCGTGTCGATGGTAGGAGAGACGACAAGAACATTGTTCATCCAGGCCTTACGAGGACGAAGGGATCGCTTGCCAGATGGTGCAGCTAAAATTAACAGGCCCATTGGTTAGTACTGTTTCTCAGACGACGTTATATCCAGGAAAAAGCTTACCGTTTATGGGCGCCATATTCTCGCCCCAGAGGGTGGCGTCGCACCCTTTGTTATTGTCCACAGTATCTTGAACGTCGTCGCCATAAGCACTTGTCCTGAACTTCAAAGCCGCACTAGGGACATCTCCCGTGTGGTCTGCATCCACTTCTGAAAGTTAGCCTTCTTCTTTAAAAACAAGTGTGGACTTCTGAAACTTGAGAACTTGCCCGTTAAGACAGGTTCCCAAAGAGTTTCTTGGGAGCGAACATGATCAGATGTTAAGAATTTCTACATACACCATGTACATCTAGGGATATAATCCACCTTTGGATTTGCGTCTGGGTCGATATACCCAGCGGATTCAGTTTGCATATACCAATTCTGACCGCAGTTGTAGCCACTAAATGATCAAGGAGTTAGCTCTTGTATCTGAGGATTTGTCGAGTGCATTGAGTAATGAAGGAATGTGCTTGCATGACTTACATGTCACCGGTCCATGCACCACCTTTGGTCGAGTCAAATTGAGTAACGGTTATCCATGACACGCACAAAGCATTGTCAGTGACTGAAATACCAGCATAGTCGGCTCGTGATCCAGGCGAGAAAGAATCGATTGTCAGGTCTGCAGTGCCGCCGACTTCGATGTGGGATCCGTCGGACTGTCCTGTAGAACAACTGGTCAGTATAATTTATTCTGGACTACAGAACCAATGATACTCACCAAGGTAGTTGTTGTTGACTTCCCAGGCATATGCGGCCTCGATATTCCCGTCCTGTAAAAAATGTCAGTGACCGCCTAGATATGAGTGAGGAGTCTTGCTGGTTGTTACTCACCAAACCGGGGTTATCATCACCTGGGTTTCCCGCCTTGATTCTGATTTTAGCACCTTGAGCTGGTGGGTCGCCAGGAATGTTGTTTTGGAAAAAGGAGATGATTCCCAACCCAGCTCCGAGGAGGCCGATGGCGTCGACAACAGACATGATGAGGAATGCAAGTAAGGTGGAAATTGAATGTGGGTGGTGAGTTTAAATTGACTGTGTTCCAATGCAGATTGTGGTGGTGAGTGATAAAGAAGCTCATGGACTGGACGAAGGCAAACGATATTTATATTGTTCCTCGGTCGAGTACGAGAACTATCTCACCTTCCTATGCCAATCGATTTTGCACATCTTGCCTAAATACTAAAGAAATCAACGTCCCAGGGGTAAGTACTGCAACGTCATCAAGGATCCTATGTAGCTTCTGCGCCTCTGGGTTTCCTTGAACGGGTGAATCCTAACTCTATACGCAGCCCAATTGCAATGGCATTCGAAAATAGAGTTGCAGATGTAAACTGGTGGAGCAGCTGGAGACAGCCGGGCAATTTACCAAGGAAGGGCACAGTGCACTAGTATCACCTTCTATTTTGATCTAGTGAATGTACAGGGTGTAGAAGTGGATAGTCTGTGCAATAGTCTAAAAGAAGGCCGGGCAAGCATTTGCATAAAAACGCAGGCCCGATGTTTTATGGTAATTTAACAAGATCACCATAATGAATCAAGTTATCGGTATGGATAGTAAGCACTATGGAGGCCTAACATAATTGCTTTTACTCTCTGCTAAGTCAAGATCGCTCAAGGCTTGTACGCAGCTTGCAGAACTATTGCCATGTTGATCAGACTACCTTGGCCGAAACAAGGGCCCGATGGAGATCGGCAATCGCGCTTACATGGGGCAACCGTGAACCGTTGGAGGATTGCTAATAGAAACTGACTGTTCCTATGATCGATCCTCAATCCAATAAAAGTTGGGTTCTTGTCATGGCATTGATCATCTTTCACGCTGTTGCCAGGATCACAATCCGCTTCATTCCGTTCAGAAAAAAAGGTCCGAAATATGTTGGCAACTGGGTCGTCGTTCGACGTTTCTCCTATTTCTAGTTCTTCGAAGGATTCTCCCCTAACCATCTAAGCCAAAGATCTTCACACGCCGATCTTCTCGAATCCAGGTTTCTAGGTTGTGATGACACGGCGGCGTCCGCGCCGTTGTTTGTTTACCACCATCTGCGAGCGGACCCGCTCTGGGCTTATTTGCCACGAGTCCTGGGAAATGCATCCACTATAGCCGTCTAGACACAACATAGTTTATCACATCACCACAATCACTCCACTAAGCGCAAGTCAAAATTACGAGATAAAACACGTGGTTAAATTGTGAGGACTATCAAATTCTGAGCAACATCCAGCGTAAGTACTACTGAGTCAACTAAATAAGCCATTTGACAGTGTGACCAGTCGACCCTGATCCTTAGTCCCAGTTGTCTATTTGAAATGAGTTGGCCCTGTTCCATCCTGGAAGAGTAGTAGAGACTTACTATCGCAAACGTAGCCGTTGAGTGGCGGCGAGTTTCCAATGGGTGGAGAAACGTATGAGGCACAGTTGCCGGCGCAAACACCAAGGTGGTTGTCTCCCTCAGCATTCTCTCTGAAGAAGCATTTACCACCGCAGTTGGCTGTACAAAGCTATCGTGTTAGTTTTGCCTATTCACAACGGTATGCTCGAAAGGAGAGAGGACTGAGAAACCACGTACGGTCTTGCCAAATGCCCGAGACAGTTCCTTCGCCGTCCGCGCAATGCGGGAGGTCGTTTTGTCGGTGCTGGAGAGTAGCTGCCATGGCAGTCATGGCACCAAGGCCAGCAAGTAGGATGGTCAACTTCATGTTGAAGAAAAAGTGAAGATAGTTGGTCTGGTTGGGTTTTCCAGTTTAGGTAGGAGTATGAAGAAGAGAATAGGAAGTGATGATAGGGAGGTGGACGCTCCCCTCTTTACAGTTTATATAGTTTCTCCTCGCTGCATTCTCTATGAGATCTAGTAAGTGAGTGGGTGGGAGAGCGAACAAGTTACTTAGAGTGAGTGTGTGTTTAGTTTGATCCTTCCTACGTGCTTCCTCCAAGTCTGGAAGGTCAACTCGCTGTCTGCATCCATGAACCATCCATGAACCCACCTCGCAGGAACGAGATTGTTGCTGAGCACTTCCGCTCTGGATGATCGGCTGTCGCGTCTGTGCCGCACAGCGCGTAAAATAGATGTACGAAGAGTACCTAACGGGCAAGCTAATTGTGATAAGACCTCGAAATGTACGATGAGTTACGTGGCGGGCGTTTAACCTTGTTATAACGCTAGCCTGGTTAGTTATAGATCTCTGCCGCGTGAGTACCGGCTCGGTGGGGCACGCGTGGCAATACTTCATATTGGATAAATCAAGGCGGCTCGGCAGCGCCAACCTTACATTGCTAGTGTCAATAGTAAATGGTGTGCTGAACGATGCCGGGTGACCCGGACGATCGCTGTGTACGTAAGATAGTCGTGGAGTTGCTACAATCGCTGACTGGACAGGCATGCGATCCCACGGACAGGGATGCAATCCCACGGGATTCGGTGAGACTCAGAAACACTGGGCTGACATCATGCGGAATGCGGGGAGCGCTACTTATGACGGTATGGGTCTACTAATTTGGATCGTCCCTGTCTGACACCGAGTTTGACAAGTCGCTGTCCATTTCCAACCGTTAATCGTTCAGGGTTAATGTTCCTTATGGGCGCAGTAAGGTTACTTACAGTATAGAGCAAAATCCGATTGGGTGAACCATGGAAGGTCCCGGTGGAAAGGAACCTCTCCTGCCAAAACCAAAACAACAACGATGCTGCCTTGATGGGTTGACCTGTCATTAGTACTATTTTACGTTTCTTTATCACCCCTCACACCTTTAATTTCTTTTTAACATCTTCCAGAGAGTTTGAATTGCACCAAATCCAAAACTTCAACGCAACTACACGGACACAATTCAATTACACTATCAATCCCTAATTTCAAAGCATGATGTTGCCCAAAGATTTCTTGCTTCTGTCCCTTTGGGTACTCGGGGTGTATGCGCAAAAGTAAGGAGCCCCGTACTCGCTATTGTTTATTTCTGTCAAACCTCACGTTATAGTGCTAACAATTGTTTTCTGCCCTCAAAAGACAAGGAAATGGCAACATTACCGTGGCCTTCTTCCCAACTTCCGAGGAGGAGACCTGCAAACAAGACGACATCGCCAAAGCCGTCTCCTTGACCACCGACAGCATCCCATCAGGCGTTGTCTGTTTTAATCTAACAGACGTCTTCACCCAACCTTCAGACAACGGCCACCAAGAGTTTCTGAAAGACGCCAAATTCACGCCTAACCAGGGAGTCAATTACACGTTAAGCAACCGCGACTCCTACATCGCTGATACCAATTACACGAATGTATGGTATCAGCAAGTGAACCAGACCGGTGACATCAAGGAAGGGGCAGACGGCACGTGGGTCTTCTACCTCTACGCCTTTGCAGACTGTATTCAAAACGGTGGCGACGCCTTTGAACTCAAAGACTACCCCTGGTTCGAGACAAGCTGTCAAACAAAGGACGGAGGACAGTGCCAACAGCTGCCTCAGCCGGTCAAGAGCTTTGCGATCGGCCCAGGCGACGTCTACAATACTGGTCACGGGCAGTGCGAGGCATGGGCCACAATGGGAGGCGCCTCATCGTTGAACCGTCGAACTTCAGCACTGCTCGTCGTTGCAGCCACCATGGCGGCTTTCCTTGTGCTGTAGAGAGAGGAAACGGCTGACACGATTGACCCGGCCAGGCTCACCCGCTAGGCCGGGTGTCACTGACCGAAGTCAAAAGCAAGTGGTTGCTTAAGATATGTAGATTAGTAATAGGGTGGTTGACCACCAGCGAATACCCACTATTGTATGTTTTTGTCAATTTATTTGTTTTCTGCTTGTGTATGCTTTGAATAGCAGCCTCAATCGTGCCAATAAGCATGATGTGAAATCTAATTTCCGTAATTTGTGAGCCGTAGATCCGGTGATGCTAGATTAGGCTACATGAGGCGGAATGTAAAGCAGTGAGTTGCAATTTTGTAGTGTTGATAATGGCGGCCTTTGAATCCAGGCTAGAAGGATCGGACTGTGGAGTACCCTGTACCTTTGGAGAGTCCACTAAAGCTGACGATGGGATAGGTGAAAGCTTCAAAATCTATCTAAAAGTTGACCATAATAATAGTGGCAGTGAGCAAATGACATGCTACGCGTATTCACGCTTTCGTAGTCGGCAATGTCCGTAATCCAACCGGTTGAAAGCCTCGGCCGCCCCTTTCATTTGTATCGCCATAATAGAAGTCCTTGTATCAAAACACGGTATCACCGTTTTACTGCCCAAAACTATAGAAGCCAGGCTTCATTTAGACACCAAGTATATAGTTTCCGACGTCAGCTACCTAAGCGTAGATAGCACACCTAGATACAACTACTGTCTAGTCGTAGACAGGATATGTCTCGACTCGCTGGAACATCTGGAAGGTTGGGGGTATGTGGTAGAACTTGTCTGCCGAGACTGGGAGTCTCTTTGGAGTTGTGAAGAAAAGCATCAGAGGGTGCAATCACCGTCCTATAACAGGATCACAGAGTATGATGAGGAATATGTAGGCTGGATGTACATGCCCCTTCTATTTTATACGGATAAATACGAGAACTTCCACGATTGCGGTTGGGATGACATGTATGTGAGGCCACCGTTCATAGATGGAAGCGAGAGTGAGAGTAATATGGTAGACCATTAGAGGCGCAAAGAGGCTGTCAATTAGGATGGTCCTGCCAACAGGGTCTATATGTCTATGTTATACTCCTATTTATCCTATTTACTTATAAAGAAGTATAAATCGACAACTTAATGTATGTATCATGTATCCCATTGCTCCTTCTTACATAAACTCAATAATACACAACAAATAAAACTGCAAGTATAATAAAACCACCAAGCTTAGGCCTCTCCCGTTGCCGGCGCAGGTTCTATTGAGATTGGGTTGTAAAAGAGCTCTGTTGGATCAACTTGGGCTTTGATCTGTTGAAGTCGTGGCAGGTTAGCCCCCCAGTAAGCGTCCCCGGCCGTGGCGCGATCCATACGAGCATCCGCATAGTTTATATACATTCCCCAGTCAGACGGAGCCATATCAGAAGTCGTATTCTCAACCCACCCGTCGAGGAACTCGAATCCATCGTCTGGATATTTGCCGAATGATCTGTCGTATAACTGGATAAGGAATAGTTTATCTCGGTGCGCATAAGACGTGAGTTTCGGATCAGCTTTCGAGACTGCTGAATTCTTTCCTCCATGAATGTCAATCTGGAACCACCAGATCCGCGTCACGTTCCTTGCTATCTCATACCAATAGTCGACAAAGTTGTTCGCAGACGTCCCATTCAGTCCCTTCAATGTTAGGCTTTTGGAATAGAATGTTTCATGCTACACTATTGTCAGTACTGCAATGCTAATCTGAAGATCCCAACTTACCGTGTCGTATGGGTAGGTCACATCAACTTTGGCATTAGCATAGTGTTCTACTGCATCCATCCAGCCCCCAGTCTCTGCAGAAGAGATAGAGCCCCCGGTTTTGTTAAGCAATGGCTCGAGCGCAGCGTCAAGCCCTGCCTCGTCTCCATAGAACACGCCTTCAACAGAGGCTGAACGGGATGATCCAGCGAGGCGCATATTTAATTCAGCCGGCATGGTATTTTTTGCGTAGGATTCCAAGGCTTCCAGACCTGCCTGCGTCGTAGTTCGATTCCAAGGCAGTTGGGCTGAAAACCAGGTAACATTCGCCGGAGCTTCAAACGTCCTGAACTGGTAGGACGCAGCGATGCCAAAGCTCGATCCTGCCCCTAACATCGCCCAGAATAGATCCGGGTTCTCGGTTTCAGAGCACTCGACGACACTCGAGTTTGCGAGAACCACGGTCATGCCTACTATCCAGTCCAAAGCTAACCCATGCGTGTTCGATGCCATCCCGAAGCCTCCATGCAACGCGTGGCCTGACACTCCGACTCTTTAAAAGATTAGCATGGGTTATTGTTCGCAGTTGACCGTACTCACCCAGGACATGTTCCATGTGAGATAGCCCGATTGCCTTGCTCGAAAAGCTCCGTGGCTAAATGGCCTAGTCTCGCTCCTGGCGCAACGGTAGCAATGTTTGTCTCCGTGTCGAGTGTGACATTATACATGTGGTCAAGCTGAATCACTAAGTGTCCATCCTCTCCCCCCAGGCCGAGCGATGCATATGAATGTCCACCTCCCTTTGGGGTCACTTTGACGCCATTCTCTACTCCGCAAGATACAGCCAATTGGATATGCTCTGTTGTTGTCGGCACCGCTATGGCAGCTGGTGTATACTCCAATCGCTCATTGAAAGGCGATGCATAGTCTTCCCAATCCTCTGCGTCTGGTTCGTAGTATGGAACCTTTGCAGTTTCGAGGCAATCACCCAACGCTGTGGAGTTTCTCTCCGGGTCTCTCTGTGCAAGCACAACCGCAAAACCAAGACACAAGACGGTTAACGAACGCATAATATTGCAACCCATTGCAATTGTTCTATAGGTTTGAAGCTAAGTGCCGCTTGTCAGTCTTCAGAGCCGTAGCTGCGTCTGAACTTTGCATATGGCGTCCTGGATCGACCCAGAAGGCGTGAGAACAGCACAGATATGAGAACAAAAGTCGAAGCCAGCATGCCTACTTATGACCAAGGCGACTGAGGCCACGCCCTGCTTATGAACACTGTAGCAGGTCCTATTCGCGATCGATCGCCGCCGAGTTGTTTGCTTCGCTTCTGCATAATGAGCCTATCTCACAGATTGCACCAGTTCGTAATATTCTGTTTCATTGTTATAGTTTCCGGCATTAGTCTCATAATCTAACCCTACCCGGACAACAACTGCCTTCATACGTCCTTGAATTGCCCTGGTTGAATTAACCGTCGTTGAATTAGCCGCTGTTAAATTAGCCGCGACCTCCTCAAACGCAGATTTGAGAGATGCTCGACGACAATGATTCCGTTTAAGGATACGCTTCCATTAGCGGGTACCCGCACAAGAGACTTTGTACGGGCCTTGCGGCGCGGTGGTCCGTTATGGGCGGGTCTTAATGCGATTGATGCAAGAACATGGATCTGGTGGGGAATTCCTGGCGGCACTTGAGTGACGGCAGTGAAGCATACGTATATCGCAGTTTGTGCTATGATGGAGAAAGCAAATGTGATGGCGAGGCTGACACGGGGCCAATGCGAAAAATTACATGTGAAAATGCTTGTAATATATTCAATGGTTTTGGTATCTCTTTACTTATAGTTGTTGCCCACGGCTATGGGTGTGGGGCTTAATATGCCTCACATAGCTATTGAGTAGTCCGAAGCTGGCCAGCACTCCCAAGACTACTCCCACGGCGGAGGGAGTCCGTAGCTACTTCTATTCCAGACTTGGAATACCCAAGGCCTCGCTCTGTTCAGAGTCTCTCTCCGACGACCAGTCTCTAACTGAGGGCATGAATCGTCTGGCGTCTGGCCATGACAAGCCACCTCGTAGGCACGACGGCGACTGTCTTCATCACTGTCATATCGTATCGATAAGAGCCGCTTATTTCAATCCCCCATATCCTCATCCGTGCTGCTCTCCCTGTACCCGTATCCTGGGGCGAATCCATCTGGATCAATTATCGGCCCCAAACCAGTTTTACTAGCCGTCATCCACTCCCTAAGCTGCTGCTTGTCGATCTTGACTCTCTGCACGTCGCCCTTCCCTTTCCCAGCCGCAACGGCGATATTCATATGCTTCAGAGCCGCCAGGCAATCTTCCACACAGATCCACGTGCCTGCGCTAATCTCATCCAAGCTAACTGTCTTGGTTTTCTTCTTCTCCATGTCTCCCACGTCTAGTAAATACCGTGCCACTTCGCCGCTCCAGTACTTAATATAACTCATCTTACCCAAGTCAGAGATAGGTTTCTCGGGTCCGCCAATAATCTTCTCTCGCCGGGATATCTCGTAGGATACAGCGATGAGGAGGGAGCCGAGTCCCTTGTGCTGCCAGGGCGGAAAGACAAGGATGCAGGCAAGATTGTTGTTATCCCATGACATCTTCTCCTTACTGAAGAAGCCGATGACTTGCTCTTCGTCTGTCGTAGGGTTCTTATGGACGAGGAGTAAGTAGGTGAAGCCGGTGACATCGAAGAAGACGGACTTGTTGTCCAGGAAAAGCTTCGCAAATAGACACAGGTTTTGGCAATACAACTACAGTTCAAAGTCAGCTCAATTCTCTTCGGAGCAGCGATATCAGGAGCACCCACTGAGTCAACTTCCCCATCCACCTCCCAGACGCTCCATCCACTATTTCCATGGCTGTATATCTTCCTCCCCGGTACCATTGGCGCCGTACCGCCCCTCCTCCTCTCACACGCCTTGCCATGGCCAACCCACCCCATTAGCTCCTTGCTATACTTAAAGCAATGCTTACACACATAAAGCCGCTCCAGCATTTCCTTCTCATCCACCACCTCCCTCCCAACTATCTCTTTAACATGGCGGCTTGGATACCACGCCCTGAACAGTATATCGCCGAGCACCACATTATCCACATTCCTCTCCAGCGTCGGCGCAGGTGCAGCCGAGGGTTTTGAGGTCGACGAGCTGAGCGACGGCGTGAGCGACACCGCGCGCCTAGCCGTCGCAGTCGGCATAGCCCTAGACTTTCTACTTCTCTTCGCTCGCGGAGCTCTCGTCGCCTTTATCGGTGACGGGGTAGAGGCGGACGATGAAGCATACGCAGGCTGCTCTTTGCGCTTCGATTTCACCGGTTTCCGAGGCTTCGTCGTCGCATTCTGCGCCGCCCGCGTTCCCGTTGTCGCATTCGCCGCTGTCGCACTGCGGGTGGTTCGCGGTGCGTCCGGCGCGGTGGCGCCGCGTTTACGTTTTATCGGCGCCATATTTGTGGGCCAGGGTGGAAGGAATTGTGCTACATGAGATTTGGGATTTTGCGAGCGACGATGTCGCGGTAGTGGAGCGGTGGATTACGGAGGAGACATTTATTTGGCAAGCTTCTCCCGCTTGGAAGTGCTGCGCGATTGAGGGACTGTTTGGACCCTGAAAGGTAACGAGGCAGTCGCGTACCTGGTGTTTGGGTGAGGTACAGTACATTTCGTTCGCATGCACACGCGAGGCTGTTATGTGAGGGTTCAGCCTTGTTTGTTTTGAACGAAGCTGATTCACTTGCCATTAATATAAATTGATAGAATCATTATGAATGATATTCGTTTATATCAGGTTATGAATCTTTAGGCCGAAGCCTTATGTTTATCGTCTTTATGAACGTGGCTTGAGGACTAAACACTTTCTCACCGGATTCGGTGCAATATTATATGGATCTTTGGAAGGAAAATACAGTGATTATCGAAGGGAAAGCTCTAAATCCATTACTACACTCCTTCGCGCCAACACGACGCGGTATGCATGAAACTAAAAGTGCTGGTTGGGAGTGACGCCTCTATAACTATCCTCCTTCACCCCTCCTATCCGGCCGAATTGAATAGCAAGACAATACAGGTTGATGAAGTGTAATTATCCTCGTCTCTCGCGGTGCGCGTTGTTCCCGAAAACCGTTCGACCCATCGTACATCCATCGCCTTTCCCTTCCCGCCTAAAATAAACCATCTTACATGCCCTCAAAATCACCACCCAGGTCGTCCTCGTCCAAATCTCCGTCTTGGATCTCCTTCGCCATCTCGCGCTCGCGCTCGCGTGCCTCTTGGGCGTTCTTCAGCTCGAGCCTGTGTTGGTTCATTGGGAAGCGCATCGCCTATTATTGTCAGTGAATGGTCATCAATATCAGTGGGAAATAATCATACCTTGATACTCTCGTCGTGGAGGGCAAGACACGCACGAATACGGTCGTGGAAAGCCTCTCCAGGTTCCCTTGTCGCATAGACATCACCGACCTCCTTGCTCTTCATGAACCCTCTCTCACGATCTAGTGTAGCTTCTATAACACCATCCCTAATTGCCTTAGCAACGATGTACTCAGCAGACTCCTCGCTTCCCAAATGAAGGCGGATGCAGATGTCGCGGAGAGAAATGCGCGAGTATGACAGAGACATCATGCGAATTCCTGTCTTGATAACGTTCTGTCTGAGTCTAAGAATCAATGTATATGTGCCGTCACGTCGGAAAGTATCGCTATGTTGCTTGATTGAGGCCTCAAAGTCGACGAGGTTTCCAACACGGACTGCTTGCACCAGTAACAAGTATGGAGCAAGGGCCCTCTCGAGGCTGGCCATGCTGAAAGTAGCTCTCTCTGGGATATCTCCCATAAGTAACTCCACGACAAGTAGGAGCTTCGTTGCGGTTTGGGTAAACCCAGCCGCGCTCGGACTCGAAGGGGCTTTGCGAGTTGCAGCTGTCAGGTGCTCGTGTGCCTCAGTGTAACGGAGCTGAATTGCCCGAATCCGTCCCAAATAGTATAGATATCTCGCAACCTGGTTGTTCGATGCGTTTTCGGGGAATTTCGTGTGGGATACCAAGAGATCGGCCTGAGTGATGTGCGAAGTTGAAAGGTAGTTTCGGAGTAGAAGAACGATGACTGTCGCTTGTGTATCGATATCCTTTCTGAGAACGGCAGTTCGTAGAGCCGCGAGAAGAGTTGGACGGAGAGTTACTACTGGAGAGTTCGGGGACGGTGGTAGCGGCTGCAGCTGTTCAGCAAACAACGAGAAGTAGAAGTAAGCCCGAGCGGCTAACGAATCCAGTGTGCGACGGTTGAGAGTGTGTATTTGCTCGGCGAGCTGGGAAGAGAATTTCGCTCCCTTCTCGTTCTCCTTCTGGTCTGCAAACAGGACTTGAACCAGGATACCCAGGAACACATCGATCTCTGGGATAATTTCCTTGGGCTCCTTCTTCGATCCGTTCTTCGCAGTTACCTTGACGTCACCATCAACATCCATGTCGGACGCTGTCTGCCTGTTGAATGTAGCATTCTCCTTATTCAAAGCTGCCAGCAAGTTATTTGCTGTTGAGCTTGATGCAGGGTAGGTTTCCGTTATGACTTGTGCAAGGACATCGGCGCTCAAGTGTTTACGGATTGTGGAAATTGATCGGAGAGCTCTCAGGGTAAATCGGGCGTCGAATAATGCCACAGCCTTCTCTAATAATGCGAAATCGTTCTTGATATCTGTTGAAGAGGCTCATGGTTAGCTCCGAGGCTGGGCTCATCATGCACACGCTTCACGCTTCACTTACTTGCAATGGTAAGAGCTATCGGATCCACCTCAGCCTCCACTTCACCAGCTGCCGTCTCCTCATCCATTGCCACGTCTCCTTCAGCATCCGGAGGTGGTGGTGCCGATAGCTTTGAAGCTTTTGATGGAGGCACAACAACCGTCATCTCGTCTTCGCCCTGGTTGACCTTCTTGCCCTTGGCGCCCTTCTTGGATGCTGGAGCATCGTCTTTCATCTCGATATCCCGTGTCCCATTCTCGACCGGATCATTGCCGTTTGTGTGAGGGGTTTTGCTGGGCATATCGATGTCGTTAGGAGTGTGTCGAACACCTTGCCGTTGGTTTTCGGTCGCGTCTCGCGAGAGAGCTCGTCGTTTGCGAGTGGTTGAGCGAGCTCCAGATGTGAATTAGATTACAAACCGGAAGGCTTGTCTTGCGCGGTGTTTGATTATTTTCAGTTGTCGTTGGTTGGTCGGGCTTAGATGGGATTCAGTAAGACAAGTCTTCCGTTGATGCTTGAGGTAATCGCAAGGCAAGGTAGCTTCGTAGCCTTTGAAGTTAGGCGGCTCCGACCAGAAGCGAGAGATGGACCAGGCTGCTGACGTGACGACAAAGTCACAAGGGTTCCCCAACAACCAAAGTAGACTCGCCCTACCAAAGTAACAACACAACTCAATCGTAACGGGATTCGAGATTCAAGACTCAAAATTACAGAGTAAACAATAATATATATCATTTTTTATAATCTACAATGTATCAATTTGGTTAAATTATTGATCACGGAATGAGCTGGCTGTTGTCACTCTGTCTCGCTGAATTCACTCCCGATGTATCACAACCAGTGGCAAAAGAACATCGGAGTCACATCTCCAAATCGCGTAGTCAGCCAGCCAACAACTGGTGGAGCCTGGTGAGCCTTATAGCCACCCCGCCTGTCGACTGCCGCCTCTCTCCATTAACCAACATCACATTCTTCACATTTCAACACATACATCTCCTCAAATATACTCCTAAGATGTCAGAAACCGGCAGTCGGTCACAACAACAAAGGTATGCGTGCCGGAACCTTCTCTCACCACCAAATACTTACGAGTTCCAAGTCTCACCGCCGCAAACCAACACCTCTCACTATAGAACAAACAAAACTTCTCTCTTATGTCGCCTCATCCTGGAGTGCCCGTAGCTTCTTGGGACTTCGGCCCCTGCATCGAACTGCTGTTGCAGGGCGTAAAGTCCGACAACGCTGGCTCATCGCCACAGCTGAACCGTGCCTCTCCAACAAACATACCTTCCAGGAACCAAGATGTCGCCGCCAGAAACACTCCAAGCCTGGGCAATTTCGATGCCATTTTCAAACACCTAGGCTCTGAACCCATCGACATCCCGGCCAAGGTCAATCATCCATCCTCTTCGGACGAAACATCTGAAGATGTAGGATCTTACTCCACCGCTGCCTCTACGCCACCGAATGAGGAACCTGAATATTTTGACCGGTGCATGACACCTAAAGCGGTCAGGGCGGATGAAAATGTTCGAAATTATAAGCCAAAACTGGGGCTGGATAATACTCCACGGCACACACACAAGAAAGTCGCCTCGCTCAACAGGGCCAAGCAACTGCCAAACCATATACTGTCAACGGCCGAGCTGTATCGTCAGCTGAAAGCCGCCCAAACATCAAATCTGACTGTTCAACCCCCAGCCTTCGGATGGGTGCCAGACGATCTTCCTACTACGCCAACACAGAGAAGCGAACGCCTTCTTAACAAAGCGAAGAAGTCCTCGGCTGTGGTTGATGTTCATGCGACACCAACACAATTTTCAACGGCGCGGGCTGTTGCAGTTAGCACGTCGAAGTCAATGAGCCGTCGCCAAAGCTTACCCGCCGATACACCTCGTATTCTGTTGGACCGTAAGGTGATAAGACCTCTACTATATGCGTCTCATGATACGAAGAAGCTCAGGATTGCTGAAAAGCTCATGCTGAGATTTGGAACAACATCGAGAACGATTGAGGACGACCTCATCGGCGCTATAAACCGCGTTGGTGGAAATGAACGTCCGGATGGCATCCATGTGTTTGTTGATAGCTCCAACATCGCCATCGGATTTGCGGAGGCCCTCAAACGAGCACGGGGAATGGACAAGAACGAATATACGAAGTTGCCACCACTGGCATATCATTCTCTCGCCATGATCATGGAACGTGGCCGAGGTGTCGCGAAACGGGTTTTGGTGGGATCCAGCCGTGATAACGTGCGATTGGATTACATGTACGAAGCTGCCCAGTGCGGCTATGAAGTCTCAGCGCTCGAGCGCGTGGAAAAGTTCAAGGAAGCCAAAGAGTCGGATATTGAAAAATATAAGCGACTAGGAAGAGCCAGTACCCACAACACTTCTTCTGGCAGTGGCGGCGAGGCACCTCTCAACGCCTTTAAAACGGTTACTGAGCAAGGCGTGGATGAGATTCTCCATATGAAAATGCTGGAAAGCATGGTCGATACGGATTATCCCACCACAATGGTCGTCGCCACCGGAGACGCCGCTGTGGCGGAATACTCCTCTGGATTCTTCAGGAACGTCGAAAGGGCTCTTGAGCGTGGATGGAAAGTCGAGATCGTCGCTTGGAGGCGTAGCATGAGCTATGCCTACCGCGACAAAGCATTTATGAAGAAATGGGCGGGGCAGTTCACGATAGTGGAACTCGACGACTTCCAGGAGGAGTTGTTGGGCATCTATACGAAGGGCCCCCGCACATTTGACGCGTCGATTTTTGTGTAGCTCTGAGCTCCTGTGTTATATTTTTTACAACGCACAGCGAGCGATCTGCTGCAGTGTTTCGACTCACTCATCGGCTGCTGTAATATGCGCCGGATGGGCTGTTGGATTATACTGTGTAATATAGCGGATTATGCCGTAGGCTGGGACCTGGCAAGAGCATTTGATGATTTTGTTTTTGGGGGATTTTGCTCCACAGCGTGTGGTACATTTGGGATGTATCCAACGATTAGCAAACGGGAAAGTTGGGTGGTACAGCTGTAATATAGAAAATTCTATGGCATTATTTGTCCACCAGAAATCGCTCCAAAGAACAGTTATAAATGTTTTGTGACTTAATAAATTTTTGACTGATTGTGATTAAAATGGGAAGTCTCAACATTATTTTATACGTGATTTTCAATATTTATTCCACTTTAAATTAAATAAAGTATTTATAAAAAGCAGCGACAAAATATAAAATGCTACATAATAAAACCCAGACTCTTCCAATCCCCCTTTGTAAAACCTCCCTTTGTTCCTTTATTAGCAATATGACGCCGCCTCCACTCTACACTGCCCAACCTTTCCACTATCTTTCCACGTTTCCTCACGTGCTCTGTCTATTCGAGCCTGAAAGGATGCACCTCCAGGTACTCTTCAAAAGTGGACAGACGCCCCCGAGCATTCTGAGCAGACCAGGCAATTAACTCCTCAGAGCCCGGGCCAAAGTAGCCAAATTCGTCATAGAATCCAAACCCATCAGCGAAGATATCAGCCACAACTGGAGGCAACCCGAAGCTCTCGATCCCGTCCTTGAAATCTTTGACAGAGATCTGTTTGTAAACAATCGTCTTCCCCGCAGACTTTGAGAGCATAGCGACTATTTGCCCCATCGTGTATGATGTAGTGGCACCATATAACACCTTGCCTTCGTATTTCTCCGGTTCGGCGAGAATGGCGCCAACGAACTTTCCAGTGTCGCCAACAGCGTCGACCAAGGGGAACTTGCTCTGAGGAGAGACATGGCGAGATAGCACCCAGGTACCGTCATCAGACTTTTGCGGAGCTAGGAAGGCTTGAGACTGGAAATTCTCCATGAATGAGCCACCAGAGTAGAAGGCGCTCTTGATGGGAAGGCTGCGGATATATTGCTCAATCTTGGCCTTGGAATCGAATGGGAAGACGCTGGCGTATTTGCCACCGGAGATGTCTTTGACTGCTGGTAGCGTGCTGAAGATGATGTATTGAGCTCCGCTCTCGACAGCGGCGTCGGCAATGTCCTTGCCAACTTTATATTCGTCCTCCAAGGCGTTCGGGCCAAAAGAAGGTGTTGTCACTGAGAAGACGGTATGAACTCCGGTTAAAGCAGCTTTGATAGACGACTTGTCCTGCACATCACCCTGGACAACTTCGACTTTCTCCTTCAGCTTGGTGGATTTCTCGGAGTTGACATCGCGGGTGATGGCGCGGATCTTGTATTTTTGGGAGAGCTCTGCGTCATTGAGGACATGATTGAGGACGGAACCACCTTGCTGGCCAGTAGCGCCAAGGATTGCAAGAATGTTAGACATATTGTATCGAGTTTGAGAGTAACAGTGTTGGAGTTGTTGGTTTGATGGCTTTGGCTGTTTGCTGGGAATCAGTGTGAAGCTTGATGATAATTCCGAAACAGCAGGAATGCTTCGTCTTATTTAACCTATTCTAAAGCTGATACATGAGGAACTATCTAGTTGCTAATCAATAATCAATGTACTATTCTACTGCATCGTTGCATCGAAACCGATCCCACTCGAAATATTTAGTCATCTCTTTATCCCACATCGTGGGACCCATAACGGCTCATCCCACATCGTCCAGCCCACACCCCTTGCATTAGCCCCACCCGCCCACATCGCTCATCCCACATAGCTTATCCCACATCGCCCAGCCAGCCCACATACATAACCCGCCCACGTCCTTTCTCCTCCATCCCACACGATTATGCTGCATTGTTTAAACTCATATTATTCATTGAATTGGATCGGTCCTTCGTAGTACGCCCGAGCGCGGCTAGAATGCCAGAATGTTCCAATGCCAACACCCTGAGTGTAGCCGCTCGTACAAACGAAGAGAACATCTCTTGCGCCATCAGAAAGCCCATGCAAACCTGCGATCTTTTGCTTGTCAAATTTGTCCTGCAGCTTTCAACCGCAGGTAAGATGTGAATCGGAGCTGGATTCCCAAGGACGTGCCAACATATCTTCATAGTGACTTGCTCAAACGCCACATTGCCTTGAGCCACAGCGTATCTCCTGGACACCCGGAGCTATCGAGCCAAGGATGCGGTCTCATATCCGAATCCAAGCAGGATCCTGGAAAACATGGAGAGACCGAGCCTGACTACAAGCGCAGAGAACTGGCTCTACATCAGTTACGTGACAGCATGATGATTACTCTTGGACCTGAGCTCACCGAAGTGTCCAACAGGAGGTCACTTGAGCAGATTTATTTTGACAAGTTACATCTGCATTGGCCCATCTTACATCAAAATACCTTTCAAAGCGAGGCCCAGCCTGAACAATTAGTACAGGCTGTCTTGGTTGCAGGTTTATGGATGACACGTACAGCCAAGGCAAAAGAGCTTGCAGAGCTCTATCATGACAAAATAGTTGAGATTCAGTGCGAGAGTTCTGTAAAGCAACCCCTTCCAATGCCCCCAGCATATCATAGACTCCGTAGCTGATCCATATGGCACAGTCAATGCTAGATCAGCAGAGTGATATCTTTAATGCACCTCGGCTCGAGTTTCTTGCATTCTTTCAAACCCTCATGATTTCAACAATCCTGCTGATTTACAGGGCAAAGAATGGCATTCCATCAGCAGTCGTAGATAATAAACGACTTTTGCGGCTCACGGTATACATGAAACGCCTTTTTCGGCTGTTTAATCATGCTGGAGTGCTCGACCAGAAAAGAATCGATGCCGAGAACCCTCTTAGCCCGCTCGTGCGAGAACAATATCAAAGGTGCGCTACCACAAAACGTTGGAAATTCCCCACACTGACATTCATAGACTCGCTGTTATGTTATTCAAAGCATTCATCCATCTCAATGCTGTCCTAATTACTCATCTACCAAAGTTCCGTCTTCTTGACTACTTTGACCTCACCATGCTCAACGTTCGAGTCCCATCAGCACGGGAAACATGGAATGTCAGCAACAAAGATTACTCGCATGAAGTTAACGGGCGAGCCTTAGTTGGAAGTCTATTTACCGGCGGTGCGAACAATCTCACTTACCAGACACTAACATCGATATCCGCATGTGACTTCTCAACTGGGATGATTCTTGGCTGCTTCAATAAGAGAAAGCCCAACGAGCCCCTCTCAGAGTTAATGAGGAGACTGGCACCATTTCATGCCTGGCACTTTGACGATTTAGATAGCGAGGAAAGTAGAATATAATATAAACCATTATAAAATTTAGTAAAGATATGTACGCCTCCATTAAACCCCCACTATAAACCTCTAACCAAAGGTTCTCTCATATCTACGCAAACATATCGCTCCATATATGACATCAATCGCTCGCTCTAATAAAATTCCGGCAGACTCCCAAAATCAGGTATGGGTTTCGAACAATCCCAATCCCGCTTATACGCCAACGGCGGCATGAACCCGCCCGCCAAACCCGCCTGATAACTCCACTGCGGCGCGCTCTCCGTCTTCCAAGTCCAGTAGAACCAGCCCCACGACTTCTCGAAGGCAGACATCTGAGCCTGCGCCCACGTCAGCAGGAAGAGCTTGTAGTCCTTGCTGAAGGAAGACGCATCCGCGTTCGCTAGGTCGCAGTCGCACTTGCTATCCATGGTTGGGCACTTGGGCGTGCTGGTGCCGGAGAAGGTTCCGGTCCAGCGGGCGCCGTTGCCGACTCCATTGAGGTACTTGACGCAGTCTGTGTCGGCCTGGGAGAACTCGCCTACCATGGTGGGCCCGAAGCCGCTGGCGGGGTTCATGCCAGCCGAGACGGCGTCGGTCCAGCCTTTGCAGGCGAAGTTGATGCGCTCAATGTGCTTGAGGCCCATGAGAGCGTTGTCGAAGATGGTGTACTCGTGGACGTCGATGGCGAGCTTATCGCCGTGCCCTGTGAGGGAGCCCTGCCAGGGCTCGAGACCGCGCATCGACTCGCTGAAGACCTGGGTGCCGGTGAAGCCGTTGTCCTTGACGACCTTGAACGCCTTTTCCGTCCAGACAATGAGATCAGACTGCTCGAGGGCAAGAGCAGGTTCATTGATGAGGCCATAGAAGGCAATGATGTCCTTGTAGCGGTCCTGGGAGAAGAACTTGGCTAGTTGCACATGGAGGTCAAGCGTTCGCTGGGCATTGGTAGCGCCGTCTGGGCCGCTGAGCCAGTCCACCTTCCCCTGCCTGCCGCTGTGGTTCCACCCGTTCTGGCTGCCAGGCGCGCCGTGTAGGTCGAGCTTCACGCGTAGGCCGTGGGCACGCGCCCACTCGATGCCACGGAGGAGGTAGCGCCACGAGATACCCGGAACGTATGGGTCGCCTTCGTAGGTCTTTACTGCCCAGTATGAGAATGGAATGCGTACGTGATCCAGGCCCGCGGCGGCGATAGCCTTGAAGTCGTCTTCAGTGATGAAGGTAGAGTAGTGTTTCTCCAATGTTTTCGCAGCTTCCATTGGACCCAGTTTCTTACACAAGCTGTACTCGTCGACAATACTCGTGTCGGGGAACAGTGAGGGGGTAATGAAGGGTTCAAGAGCGAGCCATCCGCCCAGGCTAACACCGCGGAAAGGTTTGCTGGCGTAGGATCCCCATGGCTTGTTTAATGGAGGTACGTTTGCGTTGGCTCGCTTCGAGTTGTCCCACGTCGACTTCAAGCCTACGATAGGAAGGCCACCCACAGTCTCATCCGTAAATGTGCAGTTGAAGCCATCAAGATCCAGCCACGACGTTGTGTCTGTCCAGGTGCCTTTTGCCTTTGAAGGAATCTCGTCGGAAGTTGTGCATGCTGTTGCAGTTGGTTTGGGCTTCTCTGAGGCTGTAGATGAGGCCGAAGTGCCTGTAGTAGAAGCAGAGGAAGAAGAGGGAGTGTCGACTGAGGTGTCGGAGTCATCGGGGCCTTCGACTGGAGGAGAGGAAGTCTCGCTCGGCGAAGCACCAGTATCCGTTGTGCCGCCAACAGCGGCTGCCGAGTTTCCAGATCTCACGTTAATGACATTTTTCGCGACGAGAGCTCCCACGACCGCCCCAGCGATTGCTAGTATCACGATAACACCTGCGATCCAATACCCTGTGGCATGTTAGACTTTGAATTCGGCCGAAGGCAGCAATCAACTCACAAATTGGCCGGACCCCACCCTTCTTCTTTTCCGCAACCCCACCATCTTCGCCGGAGCCCAAATTGCTCTTATGCAGCCTCCCCGTGCTCATCCCCGCGTCTAACATTATAAGTGGGAATTGATATCTGATTGTCGATCGCTGCCTATCATGCTGCACCAGGATGAGACGCACTGATCAGGCTGTCGATCGCTGCCTATCTAGGCGCAACAACTTAGAAAACCCCTGAAGCAACTCCTATGACTCTATAAACGCGATATTCAAATACCATAAATGAGTGACACGAAACACAGAAGCAAAACGATAGCAAAATGTATGTCAGTGCTTGTGCTGTCGCGCATCCATGGGGGGAGACGCTCGTATTTGAAGGATCAAGGCTGAGAGCTGACTCTGGGCGTAACATCGTATCGGAGCGTTTAATATCCAATTTCGGCTAAACGACACACTGTAATACGAGATCGCAGGATTCACACCATCGCATCGAGTTAGGGTGAGTTATTCACAAACAACACTGAGTGAGTCTTAACTCGCTGAATACATTGTGAATCTTTCTTGTGCAAGCGCATTTGTCTTGCTGTAATGTATGGCGACATATCTACACTGAGTTCTCGGCTGTGCTGTTCGCGCGGTTCGTATGATTCGTTCGTATCGCGAGCTTTTTCTGGATTGAGGTAGTGCCTGCTATTGTTGTCTCTGAGCCAATGACAACAGGCACCACTAGAGATGGGTACATTGCTGCATTGGGGGCGGCAGTTTTTCATGACTGCGGAATGGACTTTTGTTGGGCTTGGAGCGGTGTCCTTGCGCCTTCGACCGTCTCCATTTGGCGGGGCGACAGGTGTGTGTGGGGGCTAGCGTGTCCCACCCAGGTGTTTCTGTTTCTAATGACAGCTTGGCTCCGTGGAGAATGTTGGTGCGCAACTTCCCTCTGCTGTAATGTACGGTTATGCTCGCGTTACACCTCACCGAGCTAAAAATGACTACAGTATTCCGGTTCGATCGGAATAAGCGTAATAGGCTGTATATAACTGTAACGGTCGCACACCGGCACCTCTGCCGCCTAAAATCTGGAGACCTGCTACAGGGCCGAAGAGTCGGTGCGTGCGCCCTGAAGATAACGAACTTGACCATACTGGCAAGTTTCTCAGTTGATCGCTCGGAACTTGACGAGCACAGGCTTTTTTGGAGCTGTTAGATGGAAGAAATGGGGCGGACTACACAAGATCACGACCGTGATCAGTCGCGCGCGCATGAGGCTCCTGTAGATTGGAACATACGGAACCGTCATGACCCTTTCCGAATTTCTCGTCACATACTAGGATATTAATATTCAGCGGCATGGCTTTTATTTTAATACTGATCGTGGTGCAAAGGAAAAGTCTGTTCCGTTCAGTGAGGAGAAACGCTCCGTATTTACGTGTATGAAGGATGAGTTGCGAGAACTGTGGCTGACCACCTGGCGGTCAGCGCACCTGCCGTCGCCCCTGTCTCCCGTCTACCTCTTTGATATTCCTTACGAGCATGTCTGGTGCGTCTCCTTGTATATAATGGCCACTGTCAATTCTCGCCCCGTCAAGAATCGCGCCTCAGAAAACGCCGCCCCAGTCGGCTGATGCTCTTGAACGCTGTTCAAACGTCGCGGGTCCCGGAAGGTCGACGAGAGCCCTGGTATAGTAGGACGAACTCCAAACACCATCCGAAGTGTGATTGCCCGCCTGCATGATGGTGGCTAATTTGGGCGAGAGGAATCTGATAGGTGCGAGATTTGAGCCGTGGACGTATGGGGTGGGATGGGATTATCCTCGAGTAAATATCAATGGCGATCCGGCTGGATAGGCCCGAATCAATCTAAATACATGAATCTGCATCGCCGAACATTCTCGGGTTAGTTTGGCACAGAAGTAACTGGACGGCAATGATTTGTAGATATAGGACAAGCTTCACGCGCCGAACTTTGTACTGTACATTAAAGTACCGGACAATCTATCGAGGCTACCCCACATAATAAGCGTTGCGGGGTCCCCGCAAATTCAAGCTATCACTAGCGTCCATCTCGTGCCACATGGGTTTCCACTGGACATACTGCGAGGAAGTGAGTGATGCTCCGGAGTGAAAGCTACAACCCCAGGCGACTAGGTAAGTGTGCCCAAAACCATCAAGTACTGAAGAGCTACCGACACTAATCCCTCTCCCCCAGTCGCTCCTCCTGCCATTCTTCTTTCGCTTCATTTACACGATGGGAATATATTGCCAGTATATTAACAATGACCAACAAGGCAGCTGACAAGTCATGAACGTTTCTTATCAACTGCCTTATCTTTTCTCCGCATATAAAGGTCTAGACCAGCCGATGGTACGTCTACCAGCAATGTTTTCACATGTGGTCGCATCTTTGTCGTATTTGTCCAGCTAGTATCCAGTGGCTGCCACATTTACTACCTTCTTCCCGAGTGTGTGATATTGTGCAATTACGCATTGTACAGTAAAACTGCATGAGATGTTACTGCATTATACTACTGTATGAAGTGCCGAGACCCACAAACCGTTGGCATAGTTCTGGCGATATACTCCCGTGAAAATTACCACAGAACCACAGCTCTAGAATCGGTGCATGGCGGGGGTGGCTTGATCAATTTATCCAAGTGTGACGAATCGATGTTGCTATGTCAAGCCTCAATTGCCACTAAACAACAATGACTTATACCCAACAACCAGTCGACAAAATACAAATATGGAAACCCGGCAGGCCTGCAGGTAAGACACGTGGGGAGTATACATTCTGGTGTGTGCTAACGACTGGGTAGAAAGGGGATATTTAGTAAATTTGAAGCATGACACGGAACAGAATCTCCGTGGAATGAAACCCTCGGAACGTCTTTTTGCCTCTATGTTCGACCTATTGGGCTCTCTAAATTACGTATAGACCGAGCTTATGCTTCCCTGGGAGGATGCATCGGCCACTCACGGAGCCTTGCACACAAGTAAGGGACTGAATGAGGAATCCAATGGTCTCTTGTGACGAGCAACATGCATGAGGCTTCCCTACCAGCCTCGTCACAGAGACTGTCATACTGCTCCGGCAATTTTGAATCCCTGGAACCATAGTCGGCACATAATTCCTCTATTGTCTCGAACCACAGATAAATTAACTAAAAACCTTGTTGCTCGGAAAGCCGAACCCTGATTCCGAGAAGATATAGCCACTTAGAAATCGCGGGGGGATCTTTCCCAATTTGAGACATCTTCCCAGCCAGAATATAATAGAACCCAGACATTTCCAGTCACCTGCTCCTTTCTAATATGGCAGAAACAAATAGCCACAGAAAAAAGCTGCCAATTCGTTGCCATTACTCACAGCAAATACAACTAGCTATGCCATCAATTCGTTGTTTATACCACCAAGCATGCGTCCTACTATAATTCCAGCGTCCAAGACCACAACGAGGCCTTGAATATAGCATTTTGCCGATCCGTCGCCTCCGTCGAGCCGGTAGCTTTATTAAACTTGTCTAGACCGGAGACTGACGAGCCGTTTCCAAATTACACTGTTTGGGATGCTTTTCCTAAACCCGCTTGTTCCTCAAGCGATGGCATGTATAAAATGCTGGTGTCCCTGCGGGGAGAAACATTTCGTCCGACTAAGATAAAGAACTTGAACGTCTCAGACTCATCATGATGTATACCAAAGCTACTCTACTATCTCTTCTTGCCGCTGCGAGTGCGCAGCAAGTTGGCACCCAGCAGGCAGAAACACATCCTTCTATGACATGGTCAAAGTGCACAGGTACCGGAGGCACTAGCTGTTCATCCCAGACGGGAAAGGTTGTACTCGATTCGAACTGGAGATGGGTTCATAAAGTCGGAGACTACACCAATTGCTACACTGGCAACGAGTGGGATACCTCCCTTTGCCCGGACGATGCGACATGTGCGACAAACTGTGCCCTTGAAGGCGGTGATTACCCAGGCACTTATGGCATCAACGTGAGCGGCAACTCAAACAAGTTAACATTCGTCACCCCCGGCCAATATGCTACCAACATCGGCTCACGAACGTATCTAATGGCGGATGATACCAACTATCAGATGTTCAACCTCCTTAACCAGGAGTTTACCTTTGACGTGGATCTTTCTCAGCTTCCTTGCGGCCTAAACGGCGCTCTCTACTTTGTCTCTATGGATAAGGACGGAGGAATGAGCAAATATCCCAACAACAAGGCTGGTGCCAAGTATGGAACTGGGTATTGCGATGCTCAATGCCCACGCGATCTTAAGTTCATCAATGGACAGGTAATCACAATCCCACAGCCTGTAATAAAACATCGGCTTATATATAATTTAGGGCAACGTTGAGGGGTGGAAGCCATCTTCTAATGACGCAAACGCTGGCGTTGGAGGCCACGGATCTTGCTGCGCCGAGATGGATATCTGGGAGGCAAACTCCATGGCAACGGCCTACACTCCGCACTCTTGCGACACTGTCACCCAAACTATGTGCCAAGCTGACGCCTGTGGTGGAACCTACTCATCTGACCGTTATGCTGGGACTTGCGACCCCGACGGATGCGACTTCAATTCGTACCGTCAAGGCGACACATCCTTCTACGGGAAGGGCAAAACTGTCGACACCAGCAAGGTGTTCACAGTGGTTACTCAATTCATTGGGAACCCGCTTACAGAAATCAAGCGCTTCTACGTCCAAGGAGGAAAGGTCATTCCCAACTCGCAATCCACCGTTGCGGGCGTTACTGGCAACTCTATTACGACTTCGTACTGTGATGCGCAAAAGGCCGCCTTTGGTGATAATTACAGCTTCAAGACCCATGGTGGGATGGCTTCTATGAGCAAGGCTCTCGGAGCTGGGATGGTGCTCGTTATGTCGCTGTGGGACGACCACTATGCTAATATGCTCTGGCTTGACTCTACCTATCCCACTGATTCGACGAAGCTAGGCTCTGTCCGTGGTGCTTGCGCAACCTCATCCGGTGTCCCCAAGGATGTCGAGTCCGCTTCACCAAACGCGTCTGTCACCTACTCCAACATCAAGGTCGGCCCAATCGGCTCCACGTTTAAGGCACCATAGTAAATTGCTTCGATTTCAAAGGCAGAGATTGTTTCCGCTGGACGGTGTGAAGTGGAATAGAAAATTACCTGCCCTTTGTAGATGCAAGCAGGTACGACATCAAGCCTTGCGCGTACAAGACTTGATGAGGCGCCAGATTTATCCGGGAAGATATTCCATTGCTGTTTTTCTCATCCTATCATCCACTCATTTTACTATTAGTATAGGGATTGGAAATATTATATTCATGATGGAAGAAACTATCCAAGTACAAGAAATGACGTCGGCGGATCGATCGACACAATATGGAATAAACTCTCGTAAAAATAGTGACACGAGAATGTTTGAATCACTGCCTTTATGAGGCCAAACATTTATTATAGTATACACTTTTTGGGCGAGTTCCTATTTGGGTTGAGTAAATAAATGTTGTCTCCAGTGCTGGAACGGTGTCGTCATGGATAACCGCACGGACGCAAAATTACCGTACGCAGGCAAGCTCCATAGGCGAGAGCCGAAAAGACCAAGGAGTTTGATATAGACTAATACTGCCGTGTACCTGCCTTTCCATCTACCGCAGCTGTTATGTTCAAGGGGAAATGGGGCTGGCGACTTTTTGCGTGTCACGTCTCTTTTACGAACCAGATCCGGTTCCGAGTGGACTGTTCAGTGGACCATTACGAGGAGTAGGGGAACATGCGGCTTCGTTTCCGAGTTAGAGCGAACTGAAAGAGACCGTACAAAGTGTGCCCAGAACTGAAGAGTCAAAGACTCGTCTTGTTCGTTTGGTCGTAAAAGGGTCACTTCTCAAGATCGAGTTTATGTATGGATGCCTCGACGCAGACTACAGCCCTCTCGAGCGGCTATGCGCGCTCAAGAGCTAAGGTGCAGCCAGTCAATGAAGGGCAGAAGCTCCGACGGGGCGAAAATGGCGAGGTAGAGATGGAGAGTGAGGATATGGCTAGATCCGGGCTGCATAGGAATAGCCACTTGAATCAGAGAGATCCCGCTGCGTCGTCAGATTCCTCGCTCACACGAGCCACAGGTGACGACAATTATGGCGTCGCAATACCATTGCCTGTTAAACAGACATCTACATCGCTACCCCCGACGTCGGGGAAAACAAGATCTACATCTTCATTATATCCGATGAACTTGCGGAAAGATGAGAAGTCTGCAATGCTGGTTGGTGCCACAGATTTTGTGCAAGCCGGTGGCAGACATGCAGTGCAAGGGGACACCGTATCACAACTTGGAACCATGCATAACTCAGGACAGTCTTTGCGCCGGAGACCAGATGCGTATGCTCAAACGATTGGGCGCAATCTGGCAGTACCCACACCCCCAGACAGTGTTATCATGCAACGAGAAACCTACCTACTCAAAGTCTGCCGGGCACTTATGATGTATGGCGCACCCACACATCGCCTCGAGGAATATATGCACAGATCCGCAGAGGTTCTTGGACTACACCTGCAATCTTTCTACATGCCCGGGTGCATGATCATCTCATTCGATGACGCGAATTCCCGCACCAAGGATGTCCATATCATCCGGTGTACGGAGTCGTTAAATCTTTGCAAGCTTGACGACGTCCATGCAGTCTACAAGGACATTGTCCACAACAAAACAGCCACTGATGAGGCAATGTCGCGTCTTCATGAGATTATGGAGCGAAGCGACAAGTTCTCGCCGTGGTTTCTAGTTTTGATGTATGGGCTAGCATCTGCGTGTATCGGCCCTGTGTCGTTTGGGGCACGCCCCATCGACCTTCCGATGATATTCGTCTTGGGTTGTTTGCTGGGATTTATGAAACTAATACTGGCTGAGAAGTCAGAGCTCTACCGACATGTCTTTGAAATCTCGATATCTATATTGACCTCGTTTCTTGCTCGGGCGCTCGGGTCTATACACCTCGGCCCAAGCACAACCTTCTGCTTCTCAGCCATGTGTCAAGCAAGCCTGATACTGATCCTTCCCGGTTTCACCATCACAAACAGTGCTCTGGAGCTCCAATCGAAGAACATGGTTTCAGGATCCGTCCGAATGGTTTATGGAATCATTTTCACCCTATTCCTCGCTTTCGGTATCACAATAGGAATCACGATATACGGTGCCATGGACTCTGCCGCCACCTCCGCCACAAAATGCGCCACAACTTGGCCCTTCTGGTGGAAGATTATCTTTGTAGGTCCTTTCACTATATGTTACATAATCATCAACCAAGGCAAATGGAAAAAAGTTCCCGCCATGGTTATCCTATCTTTGATGGGCTGGACCGTCAACTACTTCGCTGCCCAACGCTTTAACGCGAATACTCCAATCGCCCAGACACTCGGGGCCCTTACTGTTGGTATATTCGCAAATACCTACTCGAGGCTCGGGTTCGGTCTTGCTGTTGCGATGATGTATCCGGCCATATTCATCCAGGTTCCCGGCAGCCTGGCGGCTTCGGGGGGGTTGATCGGTGGCTTGCAAAGTGCGAATGAGCTGACCCGCAGCGGGTCCGGGTCTGGAAATACAACGTCGGCACCAAATACAGAGATTCTAAAGGCGGGATTTGCAATGATCCAGATTGCCATTGGGATTACTGCGGGGTTATCTGTCAGTGCACTTGTGGTATACCCGCTTCGGAAAAGGAGGGGAAACAGTGGCCTCTTTAGTTTTTGATTCGCTAGAGATAGGTCAATGGTTAATTAATTACGGAGAGAGATACAAGAGGGTTTATTTGGGAAGGATTATGAGTATAGAATCTTAGAATATTCTCAAAACTATCTCTCAAGTGATGAAGCCCTACACGAGGATTCGAAAACACTTCATCGATTTCCGACGTGACGCCAGAAATCTCGCATCATCCAGATATCGAACTCTGTAATGACCGTTGAGCTACCCGCGAGCATGATGAAATTTGTTTGACCAGTAGGTGTCCAGTCATAGAAGTCATCCAGTCCCAGAGTGTGGCCCTGAACGGTTAGCATCCATAGGAGCAAGTAGATGGTTAAAACTCACAAACTCATGTAGCCAAATATGGGGATTATCAATAGCTGACAAGAAATACTCGCTGCCAACACGTTGACCCCAATCACCACCAGCGCCGCCTTCCATCCCTGCGGTGAGCCAAAGCGACACGTCGTAGTGGCGGGAAGCTCCTCCTGGACAGGAGTCATAGTTGTTATCCTGATGGAAAAAGCGGCCGCATCTGGGATCACACTCCGGAATGCCATCTTGATCTGTCGTGGTATAGACGTCGATGCCAGAGGTAGACCCCTCGAGGAGGTTCGTGTTTTTAGCGGCCCACCCAACTACGCTGACAGGAATATCATTATATGGCCAGCCCATAAACCCAGTGAGATTGTCAGTCCATTTCTTGACGTTTGTTTGGAGAGAGCTCGCAATGGCTGTGCGTTGAGCCTCGGTCACAGTAGCACTGGAGTCCCAACGAACACAGAAATTCAGTCTCCTGCAGCATATTAGCACTCTGCTCCCTCCAGCGTTTTTTACACACACCTACCCTTGGGTAGCCCGTATGATATCATAGCCATAGTTCTTAAATCCTAAGAGATCCCCATTATTGTAGGTAGATGACTCGTGGTCCCATACTTCCTGGAGAGGCGTGACGAGATTTGCAGGAGGGTCCCAGGTCGTCTGTCGTTTGTCTAGCGAAGTTGCCCACACATTGCCGTTAAGATCACGAGGGTCCGAGGCCACAACGAGGTTGCTTAGACCCGCAACTAGAACAGTTGTCAACTTCATAATATATTCGATTTGAAGAAATAGCACCCTGATACGAGTAGTAAAGAAACGGGGTGGGGGGCTTTGACGCCTTATAATAAATATCGGAATTGGGCAACGGAAGAATTAGTTAAAGTTTTCTTACTTCAGTCATGGGACGTAATCCACGATAGATCAATCCTCATCAAAATGGAACTGCTGCCAAGAGGTGAAGAGGGATTCAAAATACGGGGAAGGAGATCTGGAGTCTTTCCGATTAGTGGAGCAGGTTACTTGTTTCAGATGCCCACTTTAGAAAGTTTAACTAAACATTAGGGTTCTAGTATTGCCACTATCCTACTATGGCCAAAACGGAAGCTCGGTATATACATGCAGCCGTGCCATATATCAAGGGAGCTAAGAATGGAGTCCGGGGAAATAAGCAACAAAGGCGTAGGGGTGGCGTATACAAGTGCTACAGTGACTGTTGACTATAAGCAATCGCAGATCACAACGATAGGTGGGAAATTGAATGGCAGGG
Organism: Pseudogymnoascus sp. BL549; assembly: GCA_001630585.1. NCBI lineage: Eukaryota > Fungi > Ascomycota > Leotiomycetes > Thelebolales > Thelebolaceae > Pseudogymnoascus > Pseudogymnoascus sp. BL549. Next base: position 36,658 of record LNAR01002095.1, on the reverse strand, counting down.
AGTATGGCAATTGAAAAATAGATTGACTTGGCAGTCTGGGCGTTTCTGGTATGATAATGACTGATAGAACCGTCCATGATCTGCACGTTTCACTTTGAGTTTAATGGACCACCACCAAATACACACCGTTGCATGTTTTTGAGTTTTTCTTGGATAGCCAGCTTGGAATTCGTTAATCAGCGCTGATAATACATGCCTACAGGGCCTAGTCCAACTCTAACAATAATAGCCTTTATGATCTAATTTAACAAGCTGCCAAACCGAGATTGCAGCCACTCAACCTTTTTGGCAGGGATGGCAAACTCCTGACCCTAACGCTGCTGCCATCGGAATCTCCATCCCACACGACATTTTATACACTGAGCATCCCCACCAACGCCAGCCCAACAATTAACACACCTCCCATCGACACGCTCCTCGCCGGTTCCGCTCCACTGAAGTTCCCTGCCTCATCGCGCTCTCCCGTGCACCCAAAGTTAATATCCGTCTTTTTTAAGCACTCGTACATGGCTTTCTCCGCTGCAAAATCGCTAGCCACGCAGTACTGGTAGCACGGTTTATCATCGTTATAAATCTCGGGTTTTGCGTCTCCGCAGCAATCCGAGAAGGTTTGGTTGTGGAGAGGGATGGTAGAGTAGAGAGAGCTGAAGCACGAGGGTCCACTGGGCGGATTGGTCTGTGGGAGTCAGTGGTGGCTCCGGGGAGAGGTTGTGACGGGGATACGGACGGCAGCGTTGATTCTATCTTGACATACGGCCGGGACGCTGGCTTTGTAGATTGTTTCGTTTAAGACCATTTTGAGGGATGTGGGCAGTTCTGGTTTATTGTGATACGTTTGTGGATGTGACAATGATGCTGCAACAACGGCCACGGACTGTCATATATGTAACAAAGTCTACAGTTAATTGTAGGCATAGTGACGTCTATTCATACTTGAACCTAAGTCCTCGTCAGGCTATGCTTATTGAAACCCATTGTAAAGGTAGATCCTTCGTATAACCATGACTGCCATTGTACTATATATAGTTATGCGAATCTTCGCCCAACATAGCCATGGGATTTGGTCTTGGCGGTAAGAAAGTAACCCATACAGCGGATTGGGACAGTTAGGGGCAATTCCCATAGGGCGCATGGTGATTTTATACGTCATTGCGCATTAATTGTTATCGAGCTGACATTCCTTGGTGTTGGAGATCATTGACGCGTTAAGTTTGATGTGAAGTGAACACTGGCCAAGTTCCATATTGGTCTCCATCTTTCTCTGTTAAAATACTGATAATCACCAGTAGTGAATTTATAAGTGTAACACGGTGACCGGAGTTCCGGTAACGTTGTCATCTGATGGTTTACCGATGCCGAAATACGCTACTCGTGCTGCCCGTATCCCTGTCCGAGGCTGAAGCGTACTGCTGAGGCCGAGGACGGTCCCCCCGTAGTTACAGTAGAGTAAACTATTTTAGCTATGGTTTCTATGGTTTCAGAGTAACCAGCGTAGACAAGTACAGTCTCCGCTTTGGGGGCAAGAACATGTATTTTGCTACCAGTCGCTTTGCCATTTCAGCCCTCCCCAGGTGTTTGAGGGCCTGAAAAAGCGGTGCTCGAAGTTACAATTGAAACCGCAATGAAGGGTGATGTATATATATATATATATGTATAATGAGTATAATAAGATGAATCAAGACGTGATAATATATTCAAATCGTTAGGCGTAGCTTCATGCGTAGCGTAACGCTTAGAATCCCGGTCAGAAATCATCATCCACTTCTGGAAGGAAAGACCGAATCGCAGGCAAATCTAATTGCCCGATGAGAATCGTATACCCCTCCAAATGCGCAGCGCGCTGCGAAAAGTCCGAGACATATTTAGGAACTTCTCGCCATGTCCGAAGCCATTGATGTCTCTTCTCGGGAGTTTGTTCACGAAGGGGGCTCATGGGGTGATTTATCGCCATGTACAGGTGGGCAGAAATAGCGAGATGAAACTCTTGCATCTGGGGGCCAAGCGTGCGAACCATGTTGTCAACTGGATTTAGAATCTTCGACTCGATATATGTGCGAAACAACCTTCTTTCTGTATGTGGATCTATCATTTTGCCCTCCAATGATAAATGGAGCTTCTTCAGGTGCGGAAATATCCTCGGGAAGTCCGTTAGAAAGTTATTCAAAGACAAAAGGCTGTAAAAGTCACTTCCATCATAACTCTCCCAAGGATGACAGGTCCAACGGATTATGATAGACGTGATGCTGGCGAGACGTTTAGGAAGGAGCACATTTGGTAGCAGTCGGGGTAAGAGTTCGCCAGACATGTGCATTGTACCCGGTCCGTATCGTCTCTCCTGTGCCTGTTGGAATAAATGATTTCCAGACATGTGCATAATATTTGTCGCATATAGAACATCGATGCACTCAGCATAACTACTCGGGCGAATGGGAGTTAGTACTGATTGGATATGATTAATATGAAATGCACTAACGCCTGTCGACATGATAACAACCACCCCATAACTCCAACTGAGCGAACACCAAGACTGGTATGGAATGTTTCACAACAATCCGTCATGGCCGAGGGGCTAACAGTATCCGAGTAATGAAAGCCATCCACCCTGTTCGGAGCTACTTCGTGAGTGCTGCTATAGCACACGCCGCTCAGCCACTGCCATTGCTTTTTTTGCACCTTTGTAAGTCCCCATTGGGGCCCTAGCTGGGGGACTCGAGAGTTGGGATCTCTTTGTGTTTGATTCGGCTGGCGCTCACTGAGTGGCTTCATAGGGAAATCGAAATACAGATCTATATGGATCGTTTTGTCGCCAAAGGCATGCCTTATAATCTTGTGCCGTATCTCAGATGGTAGTTTTTGGAAGAAGGCGCTGTTTGCCGTAGCAGAAGCAGCGGATTCGGAGAGGGACTGGTGAGAGGGTGAGGGAGTGAGGACGCGGGGCCGGCTCTGGGGAAGGGTAGGGGGCGAACGCGCATCTGTCCTAGCAGGTTGCTCGCCAATCCATTTGGAAATAAGTTGAGCATTTTTGTCAATCTGTTCCTAACTCTCCCTTATGCCCCTTGGCCGCAGGTAGTCCCCCACCTTCGTGGTATCGAGTAGCGTTGAGTCGTGAAGTCGGCAACCTAGTGAACACATGGTCCACTTTTTAAGGTTTGGCACCAGGGCTCACCCGCAAGATTGAAAACCCGACACCGTGGCTGGTGGGGTAAAATATAACAAATGAGCAAGACACACAACAGTGGGTATTCGCTGGTGGTCACCCATCCAACTACTAATACACAGATCTCAAGCAACCCCTTGCTTCTTTCTCGCTTCAGTTGGTTACATTTGGGTTACTAGGTGAGTGTTGCAGCCTTAGGTTTCTTGTGCATTTATTATTAATTAATTGTCTCCCTTCGTTATATAATGGCAACTACCTCAGCTGCCGTTTGCCCCTGCAAAATCTGTGGAACTAAGGCGATTTGATTTAATAAATCATCTGACTCAGGCAGCTCCTGTACTTGATCGCCTTCGTTAGGTTCGAAAATTGGAATATCAAGCCATCGGAAAGGAGAAATTGGAAGATCCGATTCAACCATTCGCCGTCGTAATATTTCCAGGAGCGTGGAATTTGGCCCCCCAACATTTAAGAGTACGTGTTCTAATGAATGTAGCGCTTCCCGTGATCCCACCAGCATTCCGTGAGTTTTAGTGGCCGAAGGTACGCACAGGAGAACATCTAAGAGCGAGTCCGCCATCCGAAAGATCTTGAGCTCCTGCAATTCATTAATTAGTCAGAGGGTTCAAGGCTGTGTGTGGATTCAGAGCTAACTTGCCATTCCATATCCATGCGCACGAATTGACGAATTCGACACCGTGCTGAAAAGTGAAAGCATCTCCTTTGCGATCGACGCAGGGAGCAAGGCTGAAAATGCATCATCATCAGAATGGCACGACACCGGAAAATTCACAATCGAATATTGCCAGAGGAGGGTTCGAATCCAGTTTCGAGTAGCAAATATATCTATGTATTGCATCTCGTTGAGACTTCTTTCATCTGCTTTGAGCCGGAGATTGTGCTGGTATGTAGATACCTCGTTTTTCTGGTGTTCAGAAATAACCTCATTTTGGTAAGATAATGAATGAGTGATGAAGCGGCTTTTAAGATAGAGAAACAGGCGAGTGAGGGCGAGAAAGGCTGGCAGTGGCGTGCTGTCATAATGCGTATCGAGATCAGGCGTAGGCAATTCATCGATCACCTCTAATATGGCGGGTAAACCATTCTGTACGCAGAAAGTCCTAAAAGGCAAGTTAGCAACGCACAAATACACCAAGCAAGAGGGCTGCCTACCTTTCCGAGATAAACAGAATCCAATAGACACGGAGCCTTAGTTGGTGCTCACTAGTGGCAGTAGGAGATGCATATGTTTCTGGCCGATGCAGTGTGAGGCCGTGCGCGTAGGCAATTGATTCTCGCAAGTAGAGCCCAGCCGTTTGTAGCTTGTTGGCATTCGCGAAATAGACGTGGAGGAAAAATGAGGTCAATAGCGAGGCCATTGAATAATGGTCACGGTAGTCGAAAAGTAGTCTCAATCGCTCTGCTTCCACCTGAAAGTGGCGCGAGGAGACGGGAAGAAATGAGGAGACATGCTCTGGCAACCGGAGCTGGGAGATGACGGCGGCACACAGCGCACCAGCAAGTGCATACGCTTCGAAATCTTGGTCATCAGCTCTCAGGCGTGAGATAAGGTCGTCGTAAGATACGATAGGCCAGACTGGGTAGAGACGCTGACGGAATATCTCCAAAAACTCGAGGTAGGCACTAAGGGGGACATGGTGCAAAGAGGGTGCTGTAGGTGGAGCATGAGGTTGTGTAGGTAGATCCGGGGAAGCACGAGGGGGTTGTTGATGGGTCGAGGACGAGGTGGGGTGTCGATCACGACTGGGCGGATTAGCCCTCTCGAGATCTCTCTGGAATGTTTTAATCCTGCAGCTGGTGGCTAGTCGAGGTCCTTTTGGGCCCCTCTTTTGGGGGACGCGCAGAAATGTGCAGGACAGGGAGCGTCGCTGGCACTCGGCACACGGGTGTCCACCACGGCATCGTACACGTCGCAGAGCGCAACCGTCACAGGGAGTTGTGGATCTCATCGGGGTGTGCAGACAGGCGCTACAAGTTGAAGAATAATTAGAGGAAGGAGATGAAGAAGCGGCAGTTGATTTTTGCAGAGTAACTTACCGTAGAGTGCAGCACTACGAAGTGCGGGGATGCGGGGATCCACTCAGGGATGGGGTATATTACTGGAACATGGTACGGCGTTGTCTATCAACCGCGTGCTACCCTTGTACCGGACTCGAGTACTCGCGAGACCGAAAATTCTGTCGCTTGGCACGGACGTGCGCATAAACTCTCACACCGGCTGGGGTCACGATGGACGGGTGGACTAGGTGGGTTCGGGATGGGCCTTGTTCGCATAACTATTCATAACTGCCTTCCCACGCAACAGAAAGACTTGATACTTCCTCCGCTTTCCCCCAGACGGCTGGACAGGTGGGAAATTCTGACAAATAGAAAGGGTTACCAACTCACCGGGTCGAGACAAGGCACAATGTTTTACCACAGGCACTGAACTAAAAATCTTCAACACGTAGGGCAGGCACTTCTGTGAGCATAGTATAAGGTATAGATTAGGCTACAAAGTTCCTTGGAGATATCACTGCATTTCACTTCCATCCATGACAATGTGTTCACACCTTCTCACTCATTGCGGGTACCGCATCTGCCACTCGTGCATCCTCCTCTTCGCCTTTCATATTTCCCCTTTCAAACGGGTCCACCACCACCTTGCGGAAATTGCGAGCGCTGACGCCGTCTTCAAACAGGATATCCAATTCAGCGGCCGTCAACCCCTTAGGCTCAGGAAGGCGGAAATAGGACCATATCAGCACGGACAAACAAAACCCGCACCAGACGAAGCCGCCCTTTCCACGCAGGTTCCATGCGCTTGGGTTGAGAATGGGAGGGTTGAGGAAGTTGGCCACGATGCTCGTAATATTATAAGCATTGCGCGCAAGGACGACACTCTTGATTCTCAATCGTGTCGATGGAATCTCGGAAACTAAACAGTAACAAACCGGTCCCACTGTCACACCGTAGGTAGCCACAAAAACCAACATAAAGGCGCCAGAAGTCCATCCGATCCAGGGTTGAGGTGCTGGGATTCCGAGAGCGCCGACAATCACGAGGATGGTGAACATGACACTTAATCCGACGAGGTATAAGGTGCGTCGACCAACACGCGGCATGACAAACCAAGATGCAATTGTCCCAGCTAGAGCAATGCCATTGGTACCGATACCAAAATCGAACGACTTGTCGGGGTTGAAGCCGGCCTGTTGCAAGAAGTATGTAATGTTGCCACCAAACCAGATACCACACAAGACCTGAGTCATCCAGACGACGCTGGCAATTTCAGTCCGGCGCAGGTTGGGTCCACGAAAACAGTCGAGATACGACGTTCCCTCTTGGAGGTGCATTTCCAGCTCGTTCGTGTGAGCAATCATGGCAACGGTCTGAGAGATCTCCTCATCATCAACCTCAGAACTAGTCAGACCACGCAATGCCTTTCGGGCTTCTTCGAGTCGCCCTTTTTTGACAAGCCATGTAGGACTCTCTGGTGCAAACAGCACGCCGAGTATGATTGGAGGTGGGAACGCCCATTGGATGGCATACGGTATGCGCCATGCCCAATCGTCGGAACGGTGCAGCAGAGCTCGAAGAGTGCCAGTGCTGATCAACTGACCAATTACCCAGCACATGTTGACATAGGTGGTTAAGATGGGTCGTAGCTGGATCGGAGCCACATCAGCGGCATAGGTGGTAGTGAGAATCTGGAATGCGCCCCACGGCAAGCCGCAGAGAACCCCTCCTGCGAAAAGCATGGCGATATTCTGTGCGAAGAAGAAGATGAATATGAAGGCGATTGTGAGGAATAGTGCCCCAATAATGGTTTTCTTGTAGCCAAAACGATCGGCCAAAATACCAGCAATCATTAGGCCGCAAATCTGACCGACTTGCGTTCCATTTTGGAGTCCAGACATCCAGCTCGCCGTCACCTGGTAATCGCCATTGGCAAGCTCAACTCCGAATCTTTTCCGGAATTGAGGGAGAGCGAAGAAGCTGCCAATAAGAGAAGTATCGTAACCTTCCATGATAATGCAGAGGGACAGAATCATGGAGTAGGCGATCGCCTTGGGGTATTTCCTGACAGCCTCCCTAATGCTCATATTCTTTTGCGCATTGGCTGCCACCTCTGCATCGAGAGCCAGGTCGCGAAGAATGGATACACCAGGCTCTGATTTATGAGGCCCGCCATCTTTAGTCGTAGTCGAGACCAGCTGTTCTGGTGACATGTTGCTCGGAGAGGTCGAGACGTCAGTCGCAGAGTATTCGTGATGCTCTGCACCTGTATCTGGCTTCGAGCCTTTCGAATCCATGACGGTTGTATAAGTTACACCAAGGAAAAATATGAGAGTGAAAGGTATCGAACAGTTTAATCAGGTTGACTAGGCAGACCATGAGTTTATATAGATATAATGCCTTGGTCGCGGCCATTGGCAGCTTGTGATAATTTTGCCATTAAAGTCGTGGAGTCCCGTCCCCCACTTGTAGGCTATATAAGGTAACTTATTTAAGTTAGTATACGACCTGGGTGACAGACTCCAGATTTTCCAACTTTCCCCTTTGTCCTCTCGTGGGGAAGCGGGGAACCACGCTGTTGGCATGGTCTTGACGTTTGTCTGGGGATTTCTCCGAGCTCGGGGCTTCTACTCCACCATTAGTTGACAAACCCAGTCCAGGTACGCTAGTCCAAGACGTAAGTTAGGGTTCCAATGATTTGGTAGGCCGAATAATTTCGGCGGCAAAGTTACAGATTTAGGGCTACGGCTTCGAAGTTTCAGCGAATATTTTCGGCGATGGCATTCTAGCTCCACCTGATACTTGTAAACCAATTGCTCAGCTAGTATACCGCATTAGCGCTCACACAAGCCAACACTCAAAAGGACCGAATCTACGCCCGTGCGCCAGTCCCATGCTAGAGTGCGCACTAGACAAGCCGACTACGTGCACTAGCTACGGCTTTTCACAAACTATCGGCGGGGTAGGGTTCTGCAGTAGTTTACTCGTGCGCATCCATCCTGGTTCAGTATGATGCCGAGTCAAGTCCAGAACCAATACCAAGAGTAACTAGCATTTTCAATTTTCCCCATCTTTCGCTCTTTCCAATTGCCAACATCTGGCCATGCCATATTTTGCGTAGAGCGTGCTGGCCTGTGGCATCGAACTACAGGGCCTCCTTGAAATAGCTCAAGACAAGGGTGCTAGTGTTGTGATGTAGCGTCTATTGTTGCAAGGCTGTGCTGGTCGGTTCTGCAGAATAGGAAATGATAATTCAGCCTCGTCGCGAGTATGGTCTACTTGTATGCACGTTTTATTAATATAGCTCCTGTAATTACTCTATATACTACAAAACTCTACCGCTGAGCTGGTCTCGGGTTATTTTCGGGCATGGGATGAGAACTCTACGACTCTTCACCCACTTGTAGTTCCGTACAAGGGCCTTTTTCACCACTCGATGAGGCTTAGACGAGCTTCCATCTCAAGTATCACAATCATGTATGTCATGCCATAGAGGATCAATTCGCTTTATTAATTCTAAATACCACAAGACTTTTCTTCCTCCCCCCATAGTGAGAATTCATGTAGTAATCCTTCGTAATGTCAACTTGGATCCAAGTGGAATGGATTCCAGAAGACTGCCCATAGCCATGGGCAAGTATGAGACCACCTTTTCCAAGCACCAGACAGAATTACGCGCTTCGGCTGTCCGAGCACATCAGCTCTGCTATAGGTCCAGTCAGGGCTTCATCTACGCCTATGCTCAAAAGTCCTCCTATCTTGACAGTGGCAGGGCGGTCAGCTTGGTTGACGAGAGTCCATATCCTGTCTTTAATCTCAAACTCTGTTTGGTAGTTCCGAAGCAAGTCCTTGATACGACTGCAATGATCCAACACACTCAGTTGTGGAGAGGCGCCCAAGTCGATAATCAACTCATTCTCGCCATCGGCGAGTAGTTGAAATTTCACAACCACACTTGGGATGAGAGGATAGTTCTCGACCTTGATATCCGCATCACTTATTTCGGAACCATTGGCAGTGGCCTTCAAAGATGAGGGTATCTCTGTCATCGACAGGAACCTAAAGGACCATTCGCCTCCCTTGACGGTTGCCTTAAGCTGCCCGGAATCCTGCTTATACTGGATTTGGGCGGTGCGCGGTTTCTGGTCTTCTGCCCCAGCTGATGACTTCACGATATCATCTCGAGGGTCCTCAATAATAGTAAATTCACCGTCTCGACCAACGACCACGAGAACCTCGAAAGTATCGGGGTTGCCACATCCGTTATCAGGCACAAGCTTTCCATCTAGGGGGATGATGGCGCCTTCGGGGGCTAAAACAGGTATTTGTTCCAAAGAACGATACATGTTAAGCTCCCGATCACCGTCATAGACGATGCCGGTGAATATGTCGACGTGTCTATTAGGAGGAATCCAGCCCTTGACCATCCCTTGGCCCGTTCTTCTGTCCCGCGGCTTAACAATTGGTGCCACAATCAGATGAGGACCGAAATAATATTGGTTGGGGACCTCGTAGGCAACATCTAGTGAAGGGAAGCTCCAGTACATGGGTTGGATTAATGGCTCCTGGGAAGCGGCGGTTTCGGCGTTCACTGTGTACAGGTAAGGCACGAGGCGGTGGCGGAACTGCATGAACTGCTGAATGATGGTTTCGCTTTCCTTGTGGTACGACCACGGCTCCTTCGATGTCCAGGGGCTGTTCGAGGAATGGAGGCGTAGAATCGGGGAAAATGCCCCAAATTGAATCCATCGAGTGACCAATTCGTCATCTCGCACACCGTTCATGTGCCCACCTAAATCGTGACTCCACCAGCCATACCCGATGTTCGAGGCAGTGGCAGTAAATTCTGGCTGAAACTCGAAAGATGCCCAGCTGATAATGCTGTCCCCAGAAAAGCCTACTGGATACCTATGGCTTCCGGGGCCAGCGTAGCGGGAAAATATCAGAGGTTGATCTATAGCCCCCTCCTGCGCGCTGTCAAGGAAATGAAAATGGTTCAACAGCCAGAGGGGATCGAGTCCAGGTATGCGGGAGCTATCTCCTTGTTGCCAATCGATCCACCAGAAATCGCATGCGATATTTTCAATGCCCCGATGAAGGATGTTTAGGTAAGCATCCATAAATTTGGGGCATGTGGAGTCGAACGCGATCGGAGCTTTCTTCGTGGTATCATGATTCAAAGCGACTGCCATTTCTTCGTAGAGCTCCTCGTGATAATGTATGCCAGCATGCGGGTGGTCGTTTAAAGTAATCTTGAGTTTACGGTCGTGTAATGCTTTGCCAAAGGCCGACGGATCAGGGAAGAGGGATTTGTTCCAAGTATATCCCGTCCATCCGGTATGAGGAACTCCTTCGTCATCAACACGGTGCCAGTCCATGTCAATTACAGCTACCGAGAGAGGGACTCCTTGATCGCTGAATTTGTCCATCAATCTGAGATATTCGTCTGCGCTGTACGCATGGTAGCGGCTCCACCAGTTTCCGAGCGCCCATCTTGGTAGCTGAGGTTGGTCACCAGAGATGGCATAGAAAGATTTCATGGCTCCCTTGAAATCATGGCCGTAGTGGAACAAATATCCATCAATGCGATCACCTGGCCGCCGAGTTGCAACGAAACCTTTTCCATCGAAGAGCATGGAGTTGCTGTCATCCAAGCTAGCAAATCCTGACCTCGAGAGAATTCCCGCACCTAGGTCGCATCGACCATCTACCCCATCCAATGTTCGTGCTGTACCACCGAGATTGTTCTCAGGGTCACTGCCGTACCTCCACTCCGATCCCCATAATGTGACCTTGCTGTTGAAGGTGACCATGAGACCGTTGGGGCTAAATCGCTTTTTGTCGTAAGTGAGATGAAACGAAGGTGTGATAATCTCAAGCTGATCATCCACATCTCGAACCTGATGTTCGGGCACCGGAAACCTTCTATTCATGGCAAAAGTTGAGGCGCGGTCCTCGAATTGGCCGTCGGAGGACCATTCATAACGAATCACGTTGCCACCCAGAAGTGTAAAGCGATAGTTTTCTCCGGCCACCACAGCATCTGGGCTGGCCAGCGGTTCGCTTGGAAACATATATTTGTCCATGTTGATGAAGTTAAACTGATCCCTTCTGCTCAATTCAATTCAGAGTCAGGAGCGCAGCCTGGGTGTTGGTTATATAGTGTCGAAACAAAGCGTGTAACCCGGAAGGGCTTTTCGTGCTACGTCGACATCTTCTGTGTCCACCACCCCCACCACGTTTAGCAACATTATTTCAGCGTTGGTCGAGCAAAAAGCATGCGGATCCTTTGGCCACAAGCACTGGACAAATAGATCGTACGTAGATCCAATTCCAAGCTTAGTAGCGTTCCATATGGGTGTTCCCCACTGATAAAGCTAGGAATCAGGGTCGGGAGCGTGGCGAAAGTGGAGACACAGTACTACTGTACGATTTGGTCGCATAAATTATTCGCGATAATTGTTCGCCATTGTCGCAAACTCGATAGTAAATCATAGGTATGCCTAAATTGCTCGCTTGGTCCGATTCAAACGCAATCCGCTTAGCTAATTCTTCGCAAATAGTGTGGGGTGGTAATTTTTATATTCCCATACAGTGAAGTTATCTGAGCTACGTCGCTACGTCGCTATATAGTCAATCGGGACGCATAGCGTAGGATAAAATCAATAAATTTATCGCATCAACACTGTCTTCCTGAAATCCCCCAAGTGACAGGTGTTCAATTAAGGGTTTCTATTTCGTTAGCCAAGGACTCGCTCACGCTATGCCCAAACTTTGGGGACATATTCTTTCAAATGTGGCATTGCGGGGATTGAAGACCCCGCACGGAGCTACATTAAATATTTTCGACCGGCGTTCACCCGAACTCAGAATCGCCAAGAGTGGCCTCCGAGTACGGCATGAATATTGGGCCATGTATCAGGACCAGAGAGCAGTTAATAGGAAGCAAACATGCTTTGAAGTTGCTATATATTTGTAACTTTGGTCGGCGATGGATATGGCAGTTGCCAACGACGAAGCCAACAATAAATGGCAGTCTAAAGATTTACATTCGTCTCCTCAACCTGAAAATTTACAGGTATCATATATGATATATATATTCTATATGGTAGCTAATATAAGTGCTCCCTTACAAGTTATTGATCAAGGTATTATATGCTGCCTTCGGCTGATAGTTGCCGTCAAATAGGAGGGGGTTATCACCAGATCTCCAGCTGTCTTTATCAGACACCCCCCAGACGGTGATGCCGACACACTTCGAGACCTGAAGACAGGCGTTCATAACAGTGAGGTAGTCGCTAGCAGCCGCACCCGAGATATCGAGCTCGGTGATAGCAACCTCCGCTACGTTCGAGGCAGCGAGAACTTTCAATGCAGCTGGGAAGCCAGAGGCAGCGTTCCATCCACTAGGAGCGGCCAAGTGTGCCTGGCTTCCAATGCCATCAATTGGAACACCCTGTGACAGCCACTTGTTGACCTTCTCAACCATGCCTCGTGTCACTTTGGCGTAGTTGGCAATGTCGAGGTTGTAGTCGTTGATATACAGCTTGGCGGCCGGGTCGGCAGCACGTGCGGCGCGGAAGGCAATACTGACAAAGTCCTCGCCGAGAACACGGCTGAAGACACTATCGCGGAGAGAGCCATCTTCGGCGAAGATCTCGTTGACGACATCCCACTGGACGATCTTGCCCTTGTAGCGGGTGACCATGGTGGTGACGTGGTTCTGGATGACCGAAGTCAAGGTGCTGCGGTCGCTGATAGATTGTACCCAAGTCGGCAGTTGAGAGTGCCAGAGGAGGGTATGCCCACGGATGAGCTTGCCGTTGGCTTGGGCGAAGTTTACGACAGCGTCAGCATTGGAAAAGCTGAATTGGTTGCGGCTTGCTGTGTGAAAGTTAACTTCCTCCGAATTACTCGGTAGGAGAGGAGAAGCTCACGCTCGATGGCATCCCACTTCATGCTATTCTCACAGGTAACCTGCCCAAAGCTGTTCTTGACAATGGTGGTCAAGGGGTTGTTGTTGAGATGATAGTGATCAATCTCGGTTCCAAAGTACAGCTTTCCCTTGGCCTTGAATTTGTCGTGTAGGCCAGTTCCGCCGTTGCCACTTCCTCCTGTAGGAGTAGGAGTGCTGCCTCCAGTCGAACTAGCGGGCGGGTTGCCTCCTGATCCGGGCACGCACTGGGAATACCAGTCACTGGAAAGATTGTTAGAAATTATTTATCTGCGAGGAAACAAGTTTCTGCTAGAGATTTACTTACTTGCTGTATTGGCACACTGAGCCAGAAACGCAGGTTGTGGCACCAGACCAGCCATTACCGCCACCTATTTTGAAGTTTAGTTGCGGTGGCTATAATAGAAGGCTATAACTTGCATTGGCCCCAAATAGGAGATTGGGCAAACACAACTGTAGGCGCGATAGCGAGCACGAATGCGAGAGTATGCATGATTGCTGATTTACAAAAAGAATCCAGGGTGTGCTGTCTACAACTAGAAAGTAATAGTGAATGATATCAACGCTCGAAGGACTTGTTGTTTCTTTATATGCCTGTTAGGACGCATTGGCATTTCGAATATGAATAGACATGAATCACAACCCAACCTATTACGTTGAGTAGATAATTATACTGAATTCGCCAAGTTAAAGTTAATTGATAGATACGATAATTTTGACTTGGCTTAATTTATAGTCGGAATGTCGGGCAATTATCTATCCCTCAGCGATATAAAACCCGTGAACTCTGGGTCGTTTCGCACTACACATGGTTGGCAATACGGGTAATTTTTAGCAGTCTGTTCGCAATGAAGAAAATCAGAAGTTTCCATAGTGTAATCGAAGCAGCGAAGAACCTATTAGGCTTCGCATGCCTGAGAAAATCATATCCTAGTCTCTGATTTGCACGTGCTGAGTCGACTCAGCAGAACTTACTCTGTTTAAACCAACTTGAATCCGCCTCTCCCTGGTGGCACATAAAAAGAAACTGCCGATCCAGTGACGCGAGATACCCTACGGGTAATAGGGTTATTATGATCGCTATGGTTCGGTTTGATACTGAATAACACAGCCACTGGAGGCAGCAATCTGCACCCGAGTCCCGTAACATTAAGTTAAAGTGCAATGTTTCGCCACACAGATCCCGTATCGCTGGGACCACGGCTAAAGTATCCTTGCTGCTCTTAAATTAGGCTGTCATTCACAGACGGGACGGGTAATGTTTTGAGCTTTAATAGTAAATGCTCCAGGAACGCGGGCCTTCAATTCCACAGGTGTATCGATATAAATTAGGCGGGGTAAAAATATGTACCCCGCATTATTTCCCCCTTCCATTACATGGAGCTGAATATCGATCTTCGGCAGACACAATAATTTGCCAAGGCAGAGAGGGCCACCATCGTATTTTCAAACGCTAAACTCCGTGTGTTACCTTGAAAGGCCATACCTCGGTCGTATATTTCGCAATTCTGAGTTCTACAGCTTCGGGCTTTCCGTATGTGGCGTCGACAGTCTTGGAAGCAAACCAAAATGTAAGGGCTTTTCGAAAAGTACGACCAGAACTTCAGCTATGGACCCGTTATATCTTGTAGATCCTTGCTTCTATAGGGGAAATTCTCTTAGCTCGAAATATAGTTCACGCAGCAATAAGCTTAATTCGATTCCATCTGATCGCCATCTTGTATTTTTAACTAAATTCTCATTCTACTTTTAGACAAAAAATATCAAAATCCTACGGCCACTGATATCTAAAAAATAACCGCCACACAAACAATACTTATGAAACTCCGCATTAAACTCCGGGCTATGAGTTAAATTCGCTGCATATTACAAACATGTAAATTAACATTAGTGCCTGTCATTGCACATGCAAATCTTGGCGATTTCTTGGTAGTCCGGTGGGGTAGCGTCGGTTGGAGGCTTCAGACCAGACTAGGCCATGGTCAGGTCTGGGGTAGGGGAACCTATGGGGTCGGTTCCCCATAAACGCACCCTATTCTTTCTATGCAGTTTGCCGGCCTAAACTGCCGGTAGCCGATCTGGGGAGTCATCAATTTCCACTAGCCTGTGCTAGCCCTAGCATCTAATCTATTGTTGCTGCACGAATCCATAACATGGATATGATTATGCCTCTGATGTGCACGATTTGCATCGTGTTCAAGGAGACAGGCAGGCAGTCCTTCGTAACCATCAGTTTTATCCGGAAGCGACAACCTCGGGCAAGTCGGCCCGCATAGAGAGTCCCATGGATGCAATTTGTACCGTAATGTGTGTGCGGGGTGCCTCCCTGTCTTCATATAATGTAGAAGTCATTAAAGCAGTATATACATCATCAAAAACCAACAGATATGTCCCTCCTGGTTGACTTTCCATATGTTTTATACGATATCACTGCTTTACTATACAGCAGGACAAGTCACGGTTGTAAGTAGCAAACTAGGAAAGATTATACAGGGAACATGGAGCATGGTATATAAAGTTTTGCTAAAACAAGCGGGGTAGTTTCCTTGCATAACACTCTAATTTGACCCATGGGATTCTGGTGAGATCATTTGGTGGTATCCATCCAGCTATGGATGAGATAAGATACAGAGAAGTAGTCTAGAAGGTTGTCTAGTGTAATGATAGTCACTGTTAACTCTATCGGGAAAATGCAGTTAACTCTATTGGGAAAATGCAGAATTATCCATTGTTATTAATAAGTTGAAAGGCACTTCATAATTTCTCCGAAGACATCTGAGAATCAACTATAAAGCCAAACAAATAACCACAGCTTACGTTCTCTCTGTCCATGTCGCATTATATCTTCTCAGAGAACAATACCAGAAGCTTGCCACCATGAGATATCTTGGGTTAGTGTTTGTGGTCGCGTTACCACTTGTTTCTGGTCAAGCTGCAGTGTGGGGTCAATGTAAGTGGAACGAATCTTTATATGACAAAGCTGACAGTTTTAGGCGGTGGCCAGGGATGGACTGGGGCAACCACATGTGTATCTGGGTCCTGCTGTACCTACTCTAATGATTGGTATTCTCAATGTGTTCCCTGCAATGGAGGCGGAACCACTGCCCCCCCCGCCACAACCGCGAAACCTACAACCGCTCCGCCAGCCACAACCACCGGATCATCAGGAGGCACATGCAGTCTTCCGTCGACATATCGCTGGACATCAAGCGGCGCGCTGGCACAGCCGAAAAACGGTTGGTTGTCCCTCAAAGACTTCACGCATGTCCCATACAACGGCCAACATCTCGTGTATGGGTCTTACTACGGGTCAGCCTATGGCTCCATGAACTTCGGCCTCTTCACTGATTGGAATAACATGGGCGCGGCAACTCAGAACCAGATGAGCCAGGCCACCGTTGCACCTACAATCTTCTTTTTCGCCCCAAAGAATATCTGGGTGCTTGCCTATCAATGGGGTGCAACTCCATTTTCGTACAGGACGTCAAGCGATCCGACAAATCCGAACGGATGGTCATCAGCGCAGCCGCTCTACTCTGGAACGATTAGTGACTCTGGCACTGGTCCTATCGACCAGACACTCATTGGCGACAGTACAAATATGTACCTCTTCTTTTGCGGAGACAATGGCAAGATCTACCGCGCCAGTATGCCTATTGGAAACTTCCCAGGCAACTTCGGCTCCTCAGCAACCATAATCATGAGTGACTCAACCAACAACCTCTTTGAGGCCGTTCAGGTCTACACCGTGAAGGGTCAGCAGAAATATCTTATGATTGTTGAGGCTATTGGGGCAAACGGCCGCTACTTCCGCTCCTTCACAGCCACTAGCCTAGGCAGCTCGTGGACAGCGCAGGCTGCAACTGAATCAAACCCCTTTGCCGGCAAGGCCAACAGTGGTGCCACTTGGACTAATGACATTAGTCACGGAGATATCATTCGCAGCAATGCGGACCAAACATTCACCATTGATCCGTGCAACCTGCAGCTGCTCTACCAGGGCAAAGCTCCTGGCTCCAGCGGTGATTACAACAAACTGCCTTACCGACCTGGCGTGTTGACACTGGTGAGATAATTGTAAACACTTATAAGAAAAGGGGGTGAAGTAAGGGATGACTGGGGCGGGCTACATGGTCCAGGGGCAGAAGAAAATAGCAAATAGTGATACACGGTCTCCAAAACACGTTTGCCCTTAACACAAAATTTATATCCACTTAGGATCATTGTGATTTTTTCTGGTGTAACATATGCGCAATGGCTGCAAATTATTTGCTTGGAAAGGTACTCCATCAGTGTCCATAATACCCAGAATCTTTTTGAAACCAAAAATCGCCCGCCCTATTGCATCGCGGAAAACATATGATTCTGATAGCACGTAAGGACAATTGTGGCGGAAGCAAGCGTCGAGTCAGTATTGTTTGAATACTTCAGGCAACTGAAATACCCCTCTTAGTGGATAATGTAGGACATATTGCATGGTGCATAAGCGCAGAAGAAGAGTGTTAGGACTAGGATTACTCGGGGAGGGGGGGGGTGGTTATGGGGTAATGACCACGGCTTGCCTACTCCTCCGTTCCGAATTTTAGGGCTTTGCTACTGCTATCTGCCGTATAGATATGCCGATCTTGAATAAAATGCCAAGCTGCCTTGGAGATTATATACTTTGGCACTTAGAGCTATTTAGGCAGATGCTATTTGATCAGTTGATGGGACTGTTGGCAATAACGCTGCCTTGTCAATCTTTGACAGTTCGAGTGTATATAATGATCTAAAATTCCCTATAATATGAGTTCATTCATAAAACAATCCATAGTCCAAGCTTTATTCTCATTCACAACAGCCAATATGATGTACTCAGAGAATATTTTAAGTGCCTTGCTACTTTGCTCGTTTATACCTACAGTACTTAGTCAGAGTCCAATCTGGGGCCAATGAAAGTCAACTCTCCCTGGGCGTATAAACAAAACTAATATTTCAATTTAGGTGGGGGAATGGGATGGACTGGATCAAAGACTTGTGAATCTGGAGCATGCTGCACCTTTTCCAATGACTGGTAGTAAGTTCTATCCTTGGTGATTAGATTTCGCAGGCACAATCGCTGACGGACGTCGATAGCTCTCAGTGCATCCCTGGCAACTGCCAGGGTGGCGGCACAGCAACTGCTTCTACAACTGTAGTAACCACCACTGCTACTACTCAACCGGGCTCTACCGCCACTTCCAATCCCGGATCGGGCTCTGCGGGCTGTGGGAGGAACCCAGAACTGACCAGCGGCACCAAGTCGATAACTGTCAATGGCAAGACTCGCCAGTATATTATCAAAATCCCTGATAACTATGACAACAACAAGCCCTACAAGTTGATATTCGGTCTCCACTGGCTCTCAGGGAGCATGAATGATGTTGTGAACGGCCAGTACTACGGCTTGCTACCATTGTCCAACAATGAAGTCATATTTGTTGCCCCGAATGGATTGAACAGCGGATGGGCCAATTCCGGAGGCGAGGACGTCGCCTTTATCGATGCTTTGGTCAGCACAGTTGAGGCAGGACTCTGCGTAAACCCAAAGTTACGTTTTGCTACCGGCTTTAGCTACGGAGGGGGGATGTCATACTCACTCGCATGCTCCCGTGCAGACGTGTTCCGAGCCGTCGCAGTTATTGCTGGGGCCCAGCTAAGTGGTTGCAGTGGTGGAACTTCCCCTGTCCCTTACCTAGGAATCCATGGAATTAGCGACAGCGTTCTCAATATTAGTCAAGGCCGTAGTCTCCGTGACAAGTTCGTTTCCAACAATCGCTGCACCTCACAGAGTCCTCCTGAGCCCGCCAGAGGTAGTCGCTCGCATATCAAGACTGTGTATTCAGGATGTACTTCAGGCTTTCCGGTGTGGTGGATTGCGCATGATGGAGACCATGTCGGTACCCCACAGGATGGCAATGGGCAATACTGGGCGCCAGGGGAGACATGGACATTTTTCAGCCAGTTTTTCTAAACAGATACTGAAATCTGAATAGGAAAATTTATTGAGATATGAAACTCGCAATAAATGACACCATCTCAAAATTTATGTTCGTCCCCTAAACCAGATATAACGGGTATCATATGTCATCTATGTATTCTATATGGTATATACATCTTCATTCGAACCCTTGAGCGTTTGAGTCGGAGATAGCTCCTTCATAATCTGCTCATAAACCGCCCACTGCGCAGCATTTACAATAAAGGCACGCACACTGCAGACTCCCAACCCACGGAAGAACACAGTTGCGCCCTCCTCTCTATAAATCCGTCTAGCCGTCTCTATCGCACCCATTCGGCCCTGCTTCACCGCTGCCGCGCTCGCTGCCCCAAGTAGCGGCGTCCTCTCCACGGCTGGCAGTGCCTGTGTCTGCACCCTCGTCTTGATAACGTCAAGAGGAAAAACACTAGCCCATGTTACAACACCCGCAATGCCTCCGCACAGCAGCGATTGTGCCGCCTCAGCTCGAGGGGAGCTATCTTCTCCGAGATGCGCAGTTAATATCCTCTTGCCAAGCTCGTATGACCAAAAATAGAACCCATATCCAATACTGTCTCGTAGAGCCGTCACTGTCCCGCCATAATACAAACCTTTGATACCCTCGGACCTGATGACTGAGCGGGCCAGCGCCAAAGAAGATATCGGAGTATTCGATACCTGTGCGCGGCACTTGATCAGCTCTGTGGGCGAGCTAACAACCCAAGATGCCAGTCCACCCACTGCGCCGGCGATGAAAGTTGTGTATAGACTTGGGGCCGGGCCTGGGGAATCGGGGCTGTATCCGGGAGTGAGGAAGGCGGTGGTACGGTTGTATGTCATAAACAGCAGCGCATTGAGGGCGCCATATCCGAGGATTGGAGCAGTGGCACCGCGGATCAAGGAGGACGTGCTGTTGAATTGTGACGCGTATGTTGAAGGATGTGTGGCGGTGATGGCGGCCTGAGGAGAGGATTGGAGGCGGACTTTGATGAGGTCCAGTGGGTTGCCAATGAGGATTCCGACGGCACCAGAGATGTACCCGGCCCAGAAGTCGGCGGACATTATACTTTAAAAAAGCTCTCTACAGTGATCGAGCTAATGGCCGACGGGGCTCCGTTTATTCTTGGCCCTTGAATGATCCTTTAGCTTCCATGCGTGGATTCTGGCGACCGGTATTGGCGTTGGCGGGCTGTTGGACGAATTGGGTTTGTTGCTTCGCAATGGGCACACAAGCCTGCCAGGTGCCTCCGAATTAGCAATATTTGAACCCAAACCCAGCGCCTTTGCCGCCTTTATCTTTGTATGTTGTTTCCCTCACCGTGGCCGTCGTCATGATGCGGCGGGGTATTTCTCGGCACATCCGTTGCCCCTCATGGCGGCAGGCTGCCGTGATTGGATAAGATATGCATGTCGGTGGGGCGGCTTTGGGGTTCTGATAAAGAGGTGTAAGCATGTGTGAAATTCCCATCAATAAAATCATATTTAAAAGCAGAGTAGAAAATCGCGAGTATAAAAATAACCTTAAAACTTAGAAGTGATGCTAGAATGTTTTAAATGACGTGACCCTGCATGTGTTTCTTGTCACACAAGCTGCATTTTCTGCAGTGTGATGTTCAACGAGGCACAGACTCAAAGACAAGTCAGGAACCACGGTCACATGACACCGTGACGAAACCGCGATAAACATGTCGCGTACAGCAGCCTGATATGTAATAACAGCAATCAACGACGCGCCAAATTCTGCACCTCCGATTGAACTGTACAAGTCGATTCAAGGCACCTACAGCCTTGGATTATTTGAGGAGCAATGTAAGTGATATGACAGAGAAAGCTTCCTAACACTATCTGACTTTGCCACAGGACGATTAAGCGTACGATCGCGAGCGATGACAAGGAAAACGCGTCAACACCAAAAATCGCAGCTCCTAAGCGGCTGTACGGCGGAACACCACAGTCTGTAGATAGGCTCATTCGCCCATTTAAATGCCCCGGCTCGGCGGTCGCAACCCGAGTATCAGAGAAACCAACGCGAAAGCGACGGAAGGTTGACTATGGAGGAGCAGATGGCGAGAAGGAGGATGGGGAGAAGCCGTGGACAAACGAAGATCGCCTTGCGCTGGCAAATAGAGACGTCAACAAATTCCCAGTTTTTCAGGTCAAAGATAAGGATACGATGTTCCGGCAGCGTTTTGCGGTCCCATTAATCAATAAAGATGTTGGCGGCTATAATCCTAATCGACCGCCACCGACGCTGGGACTGAGGCAAGGAGCAGTTTTTGTTGCGAAGCCGCTCCACGATCCGGCGGGAGAGTTCGCCATTGTATTATACGACCCTACAATTGACGATGTACCGAAAACGATTGAAGAGGCCAAGAAGATCGAGAGCAGCCAGGAAGTGGTGAAGGTGGACGAGCCCATCATTCACAAGAGTTTAGCAGATATTCTTGGTATCAAGAAGAAAGTCGAGGGAGAAAGGCCGAAGGTACCGGTGGTTATAGATCCAAGACTCGCCAAAGTTCTTCGACCCCATCAAGTCGAGGGTGTTAAGTTTATGTACAAATGCGTCACAGGCATGATCGACGAGAGGGCAAATGGTTGCATTATGGCTGATGAAATGGGACTTGGGAAAACACTGCAGTGTATAACGTTGATGTGGACGCTTCTGAAACAGTCAACAGGCGCCGGGAAACCGACGATACAGAAGGCTATCATTGCCTGCCCTTCGAGTTTGGTGCAGAATTGGGCCAATGAGTTGGTGAAATGGCTTGGAAAAGACGCCATTGTGCCATTTGCTATTGACGGAAAGGCGAGCAAGGAAGAGCTTACGCAGCAATTAAGGCAGTGGGCTATTTCCAGTGGTCGGGCGGTGACAAGACCGGTCATCATCGTATCCTATGAGACACTCCGTCTTAATGTCGACGAGCTCAAGAATACGCAGATAGGTCTTATGCTGTGCGACGAAGGCCATCGATTGAAGAACGGAGACAGCCAAACATTTACGGCGCTTAACAACTTGAATGTTTCCAGGCGAGTCATTCTATCAGGGACGCCTATTCAGAACGACTTGTCGGAATACTTCTCGCTGGTCAGCTTTGCGAACCCAGACTTGCTTGGCACACGCCTCGAATTCAGGAAGAAATACGAGCTTCCCATTCTGAAGGGACGAGATGCCGCGGGTACCGATGCAGATCGTCAGAGGGGCGATGATTGTCTCCGGGAACTGTTGGGTGTTGTCAACAAATTTATCATCCGCCGGACGAACGATATCCTGTCGAAATACCTGCCAGTCAAGTATGAGCATGTTGTCTTCTGTGGGCTTGCGCCATTCCAACTGGACCTCTACAACTACTTCATCACCAGTCCCGAAATCAAGGCGCTGCTCAGAGGCAAGGGAAGCCAGCCCCTAAAGGCAATTGGCATGCTCAAAAAGCTCTGCAACCACCCCGACCTCCTCAATCTCTCCGACGACCTTCCGGGATGTGAAAAATACTTCCCTGAAGACTATGTTCCAAAAGATGCCAGGGGCCGTGACCGCGACGTTAAGCCCTGGTACTCGGGAAAAATGCAAGTCCTCGACCGCATGCTTGCCCGCATCCGACAAGACACAAACGACAAGATTGTCCTCATCAGCAACTACACCCAAACCCTCGACATGTTCGACAAGTTATGTCGTTCCCGCGGCTACGGTTCCCTCCGTCTAGACGGCACCATGAACGTATCCAAGCGCCAAAAGCTAGTCGACAAATTCAACGACCCCGAGGGATCCGAGTTTGTCTTTCTCCTGAGCTCCAAAGCCGGCGGGTGCGGACTTAACCTCATCGGCGCCAACCGCCTCGTCCTCTTCGACCCCGATTGGAACCCCGCTGCCGACCAGCAGGCTCTAGCAAGAGTCTGGCGTGACGGGCAGAAGAAAGACTGTTTCGTGTACCGCTTCATCGCTACCGGTACAATCGAGGAGAAGATCTTCCAGCGCCAGAGTCACAAGCAGTCCTTGTCCTCATGTGTCGTAGACTCAGCGGAGGATGTCGAGAGGCATTTCACGCTCGACAGTTTGAGGGAGCTGTTCCAGTATCACGGCAAGACGACGAGTGATACGCACGACACGTTCAAGTGTAAGCGCTGCAAGCCGGATGGGAAGCAGTTCCTCAAGGCGCCGGCGATGCTGTATGGTGATACGAGCACGTGGAATCATTTTGTGAATGCGGGGATTGAGAAGATCCAGGATTTGCTGCTGAGGCAGGAGTTTGGGGAGAATGATGTTAGTGCGGTGTTTCAGTATATCTCGCATTAGAATGTGCTGCTTGGTTTTTGGGATGTTGGTAGATTGTTGGAAGAGAGGGAATTGTTATCAGCGGCGCGTTTTTGGTAGACCTTTAAGAGGGGCGGGCGTATACTTAAGGTAGAGGGGGTCTGGTTAACTTAATGCAAAATGAGAAGAATGAAATATAACACCACATGGACACATTACGCACAGGATGCAATAAGCTGCAGAGTAAGATGATCTCGATTATGACTTTCGTGCAGACAGCGCTATTAATTACATAGGGTATTCTAATGTTTCTACAGGTGTTGTTACAATGTGTTCGTACAGGGCATCGTTGCTACTACAGCGATCCACATAGCCAGATTTCTATTCCTCCCTGTCAAGCGTATCCCTAATCCTGCTCTGCCACGACCTAAACCTCCCCGGCGCAAACTCATTCATCGTCCATAACAAATGAATCGGCGTCCTCTGCGCCTTCTGCTCCCTCGAAAACAAATACCTCGCCTGCATCTGCTGGATATCCGTCACGACATCCAGCGTCTCCTCATCGAGCTCCAACCCCGACTCCTCCATCTCCTCAAGCAGCCTGATGACACCGCTGAAGTCGTCGTACTGGAACCAGTAGATCCGGAGGAGCTCGTTGTATAATGCCGTTGTCCCGCCGAGGACGTGGGATACGAGGCCTAGAGATTTGATTCGGGGTAGCACGTTGCAGGCTAGAGGCGAGTGCTTCGCAAAGGAGTGGTGCAGGAGACGTAGTCCGTAGAGGAGGTATGAGGCGTATAGCGGGAAATAGAGGTTAATATCAAGTGGCTCAGGCGCGGGTGTCACACCCGTCGTCACTTCTGTTGCCGTCTCTACCACCTTCTTGCGAGAAGCCTTGGAACCTCTCTTCTTAGGAGGCGCTGCTGCTGCTGCTGGGGCTTTCCTTTCCTCAAGTCCAAGGCGTGGGATGAGACTGAAAACTTCCTTCTCCATAACCGCCCAAAGAGCTATATCCGTCGGCGCAGCGCGCATTGCGGCTTCCACTCTTTCCTGCTCCTGTTGTCGGAACTCCTTGTACTTGTCGACTGGTTTCTCCTGCGGGGGTTCGTTCTTTCGAGCTGGTTTTCCTTCGAAACCGAGCGCTCGTGCGGCAACGGCTCGCAGGGCTATGGGGTACTGCTTTAGTGTATCCAAGTTCTTCTCTCGGGGTTGGCTGGTGAAGAGGGTGTTTTCGGGAAGGCGAACGGCCTCTTCCATGATTGAGTGGAGTTTCTCTCTTGCGTTCTCCTCGTTGACCTCGGATAGATCGACCAGCGACTGTGGTTGAGGTTTGGTATTCTGCGAGCGAGCGTAGATGTCGGAAAAGATGCTCTGGAAGGTGTCTCGTTCCTCCAGTGTTATCGTAGACTCTCCTGGTCGCCTTGCCGATGGGATGGTGAAGTCGGGTTCGGCGTCGTATTCGGAGAAAACATCCTCTTCCTCGAATGGGTCGTAGGACTTGGCCATGTCGAACTGAATGTCATCGGCCTCGGAGACCACATCAGTTGTCGCTTCGCGGGTAGTCGTTGATCTACCAAATGATGGCGAGTCCCACGGAACATCCTCCTCTTCCTCTACTTTGTTGGACTTGCGGTCCACAATGTATCTCCTGATCAAGGGTCTGTTCTCTGGCGCAGGAGTCTGGCTACTTGACTGCGTGGCCGCATCAGGGTCCTGTTCGTCGCTCCTAAGGGTCCTGCTGACCCTCATGCAAGACCCGGCAGAGCTATGGAATAAATGGGATCGGCATGGGCGAGAAAGTAGGAGTCTCAGTGCTGGCTGTCGCATTGGCGTCCTGCCACTGCACAGCGTCCTGGTCTGGTACAGGAACGGCATTGAAGAGGTTGCAGCTGAATGGATAGCCTTCGCGCCTTGGGAAGACATGTTGGCGGCCATAGTCTGCTTGGCCCAGCAGATATGATGCTGCTTGAGGACACTGCTCGTTATTTCATCAGCGTCTGAGCTGTACGTTATGAATTTCGAGTCGTCTTGACTGCACTGACGGAACCTGGGATAACTTTTTGTACGGAGATCCAGTACACCCTTAATTTACCAATTGCGCAGTCACGTTCTTACGCGATGCGCGCCGCGCCTCGCGCCAAAGTCAATTACCACGAATGCGCCTGAACTCGCGCCATACATCGATGCGCGCCCATTCCTAAGACTCTATGAATTTAAAGGAATTTTTCAAACCAAAGCCTGTAGCCACCATGGTTAAAAAGGAGCCAGAAGAATCTCCTGCGACCACAGCGAAAATGGAGCCCAAGGACTCGAAAATGAGCGCCTTTGAGCGCAAAAGACTCGAGAATATCGCGGCCAACCAGGCTATTATGAAGGATTTGAGCACGACGGCGAAGAAAATCATACCGAAAACTGCGGCGCCGAAGCCACCTCGATCCAAGACACCGAGAAAGAGAGAACCACCTGTTAAAAAGGAGGCCACCAGGCCTACGAGAACCAGCTCGCGCCTTGCTGGACTGGAAGCTGATGGGGAGGGCGCCAAGAGGAAATTCGAAGAGGAATTCCAGTTCGCGCAGGATGAGGCCAAGGCGAAGAAGATGAGGGTAGCGGGAGACCTTAATTTAAGTGATATTGCGGTGGAGGGCAAGAAGTGGACTAACGACGATAATTTCCTGACTTCCATCATGAGGGGGGCACAGCCGTATGAGAGGACGTTTGATGATAGTGATATCAAGACTACTACGGATCAGGAGCTGAAATCTCTGAGAGAGAAGATGAGTGGTCTCGAGTTATACAAGACCTGGGAACCAAATGGTGAGAAGGGCGCGTTACGCCTTAATACCCCTCAGCTGCTGACAGTAATGCAGATATCAAAATCACACCTGAGCGCATATACTCTATGGGTTTTCATCCTACGCATGACAAGCCCCTTATATTTGCGGGTGATAAGATTGGCAACCTTGGTCTATTCGATGCGTCTCAGAAAGGAGAGGTGGATGATGACGGCGATCAGGTTGAAGGCCCGGTGATAACAGCATTCAAGCTCCATTCGCGAACGATAACATCACTCTTATTCCCCCAGAACCACACAGAGTTGTATTCTGGCTCCTACGACTCGTCCATTCGGAAACTCGATCTACAGAAGCAAGTCGCCGTTGAAGTCTATGCGCCGCCGTCGATGGACGATGACGAGGCGATTTCTGCTATCGGTATGAACTCCAACGACCCCAATCTGATTTACTTTTCGAGACTAGACGGAGCGTTTGGCAGGCATGATATGAGGACCAAGAAAGATACCGACATATGGTATGTGTCGGAGAAGAAGGTTGGCGGGTTCTCGTTGCACCCGCTTCACCCCCATCTCGTGGCTACTGCCTCTCTGGATAGGACATTGAAGATCTGGGATCTGCGGAAATCTACTGGGAAGGGCGACGAGAGACAACCCGGACTCTTGGGCGAACATACTTCCCGCCTATCAGTGTCTCACGCAGCATGGTCGTCCTCTGGCCATGTGGCAACCAGTTCCTACGACGACACAATCAAAATCCACTCCTTCACGAACGCCAAAACCTGGGGAGTCGGGCACTCAATCACAGAGGAAGATATGGAGCCCACAGCCGTAATTAGACACAACAACCAGACCGGGCGATGGGTTACGATCTTGAAAGCGCAGTGGCAGCAACGGCCTGACGATGGGATTGCAAAGTTTGTGATCGGCAATATGAACCGCTTCGTCGATATATACACGAGCGAGGGAGAGCAGCTGGCGCAGCTGGGTGGTGACGGGATCTCTGCTGTTCCTGCGGCGGCGGAGTTCCATCCGACTAGGAATTGGGTCGCGGGAGGGACTGCGAGCGGGAAGTTGTGCCTGTGGATGTGAACTGTCGTATTTCGGTTAGGTTTATTTATGATGGCGTTATGGCAGTGGAGGGCGACACCTATTTGAAACTAGGTGTTTTAGCAATGCTGCCTCCAATGATACGGAGAGCAGCATTTTGTTGAGAATGCGGTTGGCTTTTGTGCTGTTGAGATTACTATACAACGAGACTGCAGGGTCTCAGGTAAGACCGTTGTGTCCCTGTTTGACGGGATGCAAACACGGGACGTTGTAATACGTACAGGATGCAATGATAATGATTGAATATAAATCTCCGAATCACTTGCCTTTGTGTATCGAGCCTACAAACCAGACCATGTGTCTGTGATTCACTGTACAGTTATTGTTTTATCTCGTCGTCAAATCGGAGTTGGACGTTGACGCTGGGATGGTTGAGATGGACGTGCCTGGCCCGTTCCAACCGCTAAGCACTATAACACAGAGTGACGTCTTCACGCGTGGGGCGTGGGCAATTCCATTAGTGGCCGTCCAATACAGTATCCCGTTTTCATGTACTGTATGTACTGTATGTACTTGTGCAGTACCGCCTATCTGTGCCTTACTCTACACAACTCTAGCGTACCCGCCCTCAAGGCTTCCTTCTCCCCACATGACTGACTGGCCTTGAGACCGACTTCATACAGAAACCCGTTAACCCCTCAACTGCCTCAATCATTGTGTGACTCGATCGCCGTCGACCTAGAGCTTCAAAGTTGGTCGAGACTCATTGTTCCCTGTTCACAGAGTCATAAAAGTGGCAGGCACATGTGATCTTCCCTTTCCCTCGTCAGATAAACGACAACCTGAGGGGCTTATCGCAATCGGTACCACACCCCGAACTCAAATATTCAAACAACAACCCGGACGGCTCCGTTGCCACAGAACCAAAACCCACGCCATATTCGAAGTGGGAACTCCGCTTCAGCGTGCAAACAAATCATGATACGCTCCCACGAAGATATCAAGAAGCGGGTGGGCCGGAAGCTGACCAAGAAGAGGAGGGAAGACCGCCGGGTCACCATGGAAATCCCCAAGCGCTTCGAGGATGGCGATGACGCCGACGAGGACTGCACGGCGCCCAAGGGCCAGAACGGATTGATCAACCAGTCTGTGTTTGGCATGATCGCAGCTGCAGGCTCGCAGGCCGATTTTCATGCGAGGTTTGACGGCCAGGATAGCAGCGACGAGGAGGATGAGACGACCGAGTCGGAAGACGCTGCCAGGCCGTCAGAGGCTGCTTCCGACCCCGCCACGAGCAAAGATACTGCAGACGACCACAAATCAAGGCACAGAAGCCATAGACACAAGCTCTCGGACAGCAAGATATTACGATCCTTCTCACAACTCGGCCTCAAGAACAAATCCAAACATGCACAGCTATCGACATCTTCGAGCGACCCGGTTACGCCGGAGAAGATCAAAGACACTGAGAGATACCATGCAGCGCGGTCGCCCTTTAAGGGCCCTCCTATAATGAGCCAGATGCTAGAGGCAAAGGCAGCTGCGGTGCAGAGGGCTAGCTTCGATTCGAGGAGATCGGATTATATATCAGGGCAGACGGACGGTGCGGATGGTGGTGAAGGTGCGCCGAGCGATCTCGCGATACGGTTGATGGAGATTTTCGAGTTTGAGAGCCCTGAGCTGGTTATTGATGGTAACTACGACGACTCCGTTGCTCAGATCAAGTAGCTGATACTAATGCGCCATAGAATATCCTTGCTGGCTTATGAAGAGCGTACTGCTTCAAGGGTACATGTATCTTACCGAAAAGCACATCTGCTTCTACGCATACCTTCCTAAGAAATCGGTATGAAAGGCACCCTATCTGTCCTCCGATGGAGTTTACTAATAGCATGCTAGAATGAGATCGTCAAGTCAGGATACCTAAGCAAGCGTGGACTCAAGAACCCAAAGTACAACCGTTACTGGTTCTCCCTGCAAGGCGACGTACTGTCATACTACACGGATCCTTCGGACAAATACTTTCCATCAGGCAATATCGATCTCAGATATGGTATTTCTGCCAGCGTTGTAGACAAAGAGAAGACCTTGTTCGAAGTTGTAACCAACCACCGGAAGTATCAGTTCCACGCCGACAGCATACCAAGCGCAAAGGAATGGGTGAAGGCGCTTCAGAAGATTATCTTCCGTTCTCATAATGATGGAGACAGCGTCAAAATCTCACTGCCGATCGAGAATGTTATCGACGTGGAAGATAGCCCGGTTATTGAGTTCGCGGAAACCTGCAAGATTAGAGTTATCGACAACGATGAGACATATGCTATCGACGAGGTACGTCTACGTCCCCTGGACTGTAGAACTACTATATACTAACTTCATATTAGTACTTCTTCTCATTTTTCAGCTTTGGAAAGCAAGCATTAAATGTTCTTCGCACTCTCGTGTCAGATTCGGCAGCAAAGCAAATACCAGAGGAGCTGTTGGTACAGCCCCAAGGAAATTCCAGCGGCAATAGCCCTAAGGGAGGTTCATCTAGGCCTAGTCTTACGCTCTCGACAAAGGGGAGCAAATCGAATCTGAATCCTGCCAAGGCAACTGGTTCCGGACTCGAGGATAGCGTTAAAGCAACATTAGCGCCACTAATGTCATCTCCTCTTCACGTACATAGCCCGAGAGCCAGCGGCGAGTTTTCCAGATCAAGCTTTGACGTCAACCACAGAAGTAATAGCCAGACTAGGACATCTAGGCGCAGCATGGATGTTAGCAGGTTTAACCTGGACGGACAAGGCCGGAATGGGAGTCCTAGCAACGACAGGCGAAGCTTTAGCAGGAATCGGCCGTCTGAGAAGAAGAATTCGGAGATGCAGGATTCGTCAGACTCGTATGTTCATTCGATGGAAGAGTCCTCTGGCGCTGCTCAGTCGGCTAGTGAGGATGTCGAGGGGTCTGCTAGTCAGATATTAAGGGGCAGCGAAGGGTTCTTTCAGCCTACGATACATCGCTCGGCATCTGCATCGAGACGCCGGGATGATTCTCAGATGCCTGGGGGTCCGTTACTCCCAGATACGCCTACAGCAGTGCCACATGCAGTTACAATAGACGCCTATGAAAGACCAAAGCTAGCTCAGGCCGAGGGTGGATCTTCGCCTTCTCTGCAGACATTAGCTAAGGCCGGTGCCTACCCATTGCAGAGGGCAGCTGGATTTGCGAACTACCTTAACCGCCACTCGAAACGCATGAGCACCCTTCTTGCGACAGAGTCTATGGGATATGTCGAGAAGGTATCGGGGATGTGGAAGGGTGGGAAGAAGCATTACGATGAGCCACTAGGCCAGGGACTGGAAGATGACACAGACGATGAACTAAGCGGCCACTCTGACGGAGCAGAAGGTCGCTTCCAAGCCCATTTTGCGCTTCCAGCTGGCGAAAAGTTGCACGCGGCATACTTCGGCTACTTTCACCGCGTCTTACCGCTCTATGGCAAGATCTACATTAGCAATCGGTCGTTTTGCTTTAGGAGCCTTCTGCCTGGCTCTCGCACGAAGCTTATCCTGCCACTCAAAGATATCGAGAATGTGGATAAGGAGAAGGGTTTCCGTTTTGGCTACTCTGGGCTAGTGGTCGTTGTTAAGGGGCACGAGGAACTCTTCTTCGAGTTCGGGCAGCCCGATGCAAGAGATGATTGCTGCGTCACTCTGCTTCAGAATCTAGAGACAATTCGCTATCTCAAGGAGTCAGGCTTGCTGACGCAGGAGGAAGAGGAGAGTGCTGCATGGGCGGTTGCTGAGCATAAAGCTTTACAAGAAGCTCGCCACGAGTCACGTCAGCATGGTCATGACCTCGAGTTGCCAACTACTGCCGAAGGCGCTTCCACTGACTCGGCTCCTATTATGTTCGACGACCCCCGAGCTTCGATATTAAACTTCAAGCCTACCGAGTCGCTTCGCATTACTTGTCTAACTATCGGCTCCCGCGGAGATGTCCAGCCGTACATTGCGCTCTGCAAGGGGTTTATTGCAGAGGGACACAAGCCGAAGATTGCGACGCATGTTGAGTTCAAGGATTGGATTGAGGGCCATGGCATCGAGTTCGCTCCTGTCGGAGGTGATCCTGCTGAGCTTATGCGGATCTGTGTTGAGAATGGCATGTTCACATACTCATTCCTGAAGGAGGCCTCGACGAATTTCCGTGGCTGGATCGATGATCTACTTTCCTCTTCCTGGTTAGCTTGCCAGAATTCCGATGTCCTTATCGAGAGCCCTAGTGCTATGGCCGGTATACATATCGCAGAAGCGTTGGGAATCCCCTACTTCCGCGCCTTTACGATGCCATGGACCAGGACGCGCGCCTACCCCCATGCCTTTGCTGTTCCCGAGCACAAGATGGGCGGAGCGTACAACTATATCACTTATGTCATGTTCGAGAACGTCTTCTGGAAAGCGATTGCGGGGCAGATTAACAGATGGCGCAAGAAAGAGCTTAGTCTCACGCGCACGAGTCTGGAGAAGATGCAGCCGAATAAGGTGCCTTTCCTATACAACTTCAGTCCCTCGGTTGTTGTGCCCCCGCTCGACTACAGTGACTGGATTAGGGTGACGGGGTATTGGTTCCTTGATGAAGGCAGCGGATACACGCCACCTAAGGAGATCTCGGATTTCATCGCTAAGGCTAGGGCTGATGGGAAGAAGCTCGTCTATATCGGCTTCGGTTCTATTGTCGTATCAGACTCGGCTGCTCTCACGAAAACGGTCGTCAACTCGGTACTTAAAGCTGATGTTCGCTGCATCCTATCCAAGGGCTGGTCCGACAGACTCGACAAGATCGGTGCAACCGAGCCAGAAGTCCTGCCAGAGGAAATCCTGCAAATCAAGTCCGCACCCCACGACTGGCTGTTCACTCAAGTCGATGCCGTTACCCACCACGGTGGCTCTGGTACCACTGGAGCAAGTCTCAGAGCTGGGAAGCCTACGATTATTAAGCCCTTCTTTGGAGACCAGTTCTTCTATGGCTCAAGAGTGGAAGACCTTGGTGTTGGGATTTACCTCCGGAAGCTTAATGTTAGCGTCTTCGCGCGCGCGCTATGGGAGGCTACGCATAGTGAGAGAATAATTGCTAAGGCGACATTGCTGGGCGAGCAGATTCGAAGCGTGAGTCTCCTTTCCACCCCTAGCCATTAAAATATTCAAATACTAACAACCTAATAGGAGAACGGTGTGGACACGGCGATACAATGCATATACCGCGACATGGAATACGCCAACAGTCTGATTAAGCGAAAGTCGGCAGGCACCCACGAGGGTCTGGGCGAGGAGATCGAGGAGAGCTGGACGTTCATCGGCGACGACAATGACCCGGAACTCATGAGCCGCATTCACGCGTGGGATCCGCGCGTCGTGCTTGCGCACTCGAAGGACTTGACGGATCCCCAGCCGAAGGATGCGGCGGAGTTTCCGGTTCCGACGTCGAGGTCTGAGACTCCGCTGCCTAGTGAGAAGGAGGCGGGGAATAAGTGATTTGGTGAGTGTGAGGGGCGGGATGGGGTTGGGACGTATATTATTAATGTTATGATTGGGCGCTGTTGGGGAGGGGGGTTATGGTTGGTATGGATGGTGTTATAGAGTGCGTGCTGGCCCTTAATGATAGATTGGTGGCATGGTGGGAGGGTAGAGGGATGAAAGGGGGCATTGGGTATGGGTTATGAGTTATGGATGGGTGGGTATAATGATGGTTAGGAGGGTTAGGATAGGGCAGAGCTCCTTTGGGGGATTGTTGGGAATAGGGGAACTCGGTGTCAATATACCTGTTGTTTTCTTTTGAGAATATGCATATGCATTTTATAGATCGCCACTCCGTCAGGTTAGGTGCTATTGGCGTTTGGTTTGTTTGCCTTGAGCGGTGCTGGCGAGATTAGTAGCATTATAGAAACTGTTGTGCAAATATTCTAAGCTGAGTGAGTGAGTGATTAAATATCTCTTGAGGAAGCTTTAAAAAGAAGCCCTTAGAGCGCAGTTTATATATACAATTTATCAAATAAGCTCCCAGAACCATGATTTAAGCGTGTGGACCCTTGGGGGAACTGGTGGTCGCAGCTGTGGCAAGGGTCGGTTGTTGCCTTAGGACGTCATGCATCCCACCCCAACACCTCAGCCAATCATGTCGCGCTGCGCCATCGCCCGCGACAGAGGCCCAAATGGCATAAAAGGTTGCTAAGGCCCCGACCTTCCAAGCAGCTTTCAGAAGTACGGAAGCGGCCGCACGAGCATGGTATCTGCCTGAAGCAACCACTACGGCCATTTTAATTCACTACCATAGTACGAGACGACCCACGAACCACGACCCACAGAGTGACGTGCATCTTTCGCTCTTCTGGTCTTTACTTACTCCTAGCTTTGCGCAACAAGGAAATCGCGAATCGGACACAGAGGCACGAGACTGCCATTTGCTGCTGCGCTACATTGAGAGGATTGGGCATGGTTGGACCAAGGGACTTTTGTTGAAGTTGCGCTTCACATACCACGATCGAGAGACCCTATCTCAGCCTATTGCTCCGAGCTACCCCCACGTCCGGGTCTCGAGAGCTTACACTCTAGGGCCAAGACATTATAAGTGAGTTGCTGCACCCCGTCGTCGCGTCTGGACATACACCATGAAGCTTCCTGGAGCTCCGGAAATACCATACTTTGATGGATGTCCCATGCGAAATCGCCACTGAAGCCAAAGTGCGCATTGCTAACCAACGGCGCTCCCCAATCTAGGCTCCCATCGAACATATCCCACATGCTTTCGCCAACCGCATTAGGCCAACGGAGGAAACAAAAATGGGGAAGCCGCTCAACCTAGGGAAGAAACTGAAGTATCCCATCACCGTCAACAAGCTTCTCAAGTCCCCCGGCGACTCCTTTGCCAAGGGCGACGCCATCTTCGACTACAGCTTCAAATGGAAGAAGGAGGTCGGCGACGCGTTCGGCGACAAATGGGAGGAGGAGATCACGACGACTGTTGACTTCGCCAGCAGCGCAGACGGGAAGCTGCTGCGATGGCAGGTCCGCCCGGGCATGGTCATCGCGCAGGACCAGTCCTGCGCTGAGATCGACGAGACCTGCTCGCATTCCGTCCAGTACGCCGGCCTCTGCGCGCTGTGCGGGAAGGACATGAACGAGACCTCGTGGGCAACCGACACCGTTGACGCGCAGCGCGCGCAAATCAATATGATTCACGACCAGACGCTGTTGTCGGTGAGCCAGGACGAGGCGTCGCGGGCGGAAGAGCAGTTGCAGCGGCGGCTGCTGAAGAATCGGAAACTCTCGCTGGTGGTGGATCTGGATCAGACGATTATACATGCGTGTATTGAGCCGACGATTGGCGAGTGGCAGCGCGATCCGACGTCGCCGAATTATGAGGCTGTGAAGGATGTTAAGTCGTTTCAGCTGCATGATGATGGACCTCGCGGGTTGGCGTCGGGGTGCTGGTATTATATTAAGATGCGCCCGGGCCTGGAACACTTCTTGACGAGCGTCGCGGAGAAATACGAGCTGCATGTGTATACCATGGGGACGAGAGCCTATGCGCAGGAGATTGCAAAGATTGTTGATCCTGAGCATAAGCTTTTCGGGGATCGAATTATCAGCAGAGACGAGAATGGAAGCTTGACGGCTAAGACGCTTTCGAGGCTGTTCCCGGTGGACACGAAGATGGTGGTGATTATAGATGATCGAGCGGATGTATGGCCGAGGAATCGATCGAATCTTATCAAGGTTGTCCCGTACGACTTCTTCATCGGCATCGGAGACATCAACTCGAGCTTCCTGCCTAAACGGGAGGAGACTCCAAAGGTCGCCCCAGCCCCGCCACCTGAGGCAGCAGCGCCTGTACCTGCCACGGAGGAACCTCAATCCGCAGAAAGCAATGCTGAGGGCCAAGCCGCTCAGGCCAAACGCGACGAACTTAAATCGAAAGCAGCATCCACCGACACCACCGAAAGCATGAGCGCCCTAGACGAGCTTGTCGCCATGGGAGGCGGTGATGACCCAACCGTCCGCGAGATCCAAGCCCAGGAGCAAGCCGAATTTCTTGAGAAACAACTCAAGGAGCGGCCGCTCCTGCACATGCAGCAGCAGCTCGACAAGGAAGATGACGCTGAGGGCGAAGAGGCCGCTGCTAATGGAACTGCGGAGGAGTCGGAAAGTACTGACGACTCAGCGTACCATCATCATCGACACCATTTACTGAAGGATGATGATAATGAGCTTGCTTATCTCGAGAACCATCTTCTTGGACTGCATAGGACATTCTATGAGCAGTATGATAAGGCGCTTATTAACGCCAAGGGAGACCGTGTTGCTCATCTAAGGCCGGGGGCGACGAAGAAGGTGCATATGAAGGATGAGACTGCTGATCTTCAAATTGTGCCTGATATTGGGGAGGTTATGCCGCAGATTAAGTGAGTTTTTGTCTTGCCAATGGTGCATTTTATGGAGTATATACTTACATTTGCATAGGTCGAATAGTCTGCGGGGTACGAGCATAGTGCTGTCTGGCCTAGTACCGCTGGGTGTTGATGTATTGAGATCGGAAATAGCCATACAGTCAATAAGCTTTGGAGCGCAGATTCACACAAAGTAAGTATGTTCCTTCGCGTTTTTTAGCTATGGTTTGCTAATTACTGTGTAGGATATCACGCAAAGTCACACACCTTGTTGTTGCGGCGAATCGCACGCGGACACAGAAAGTTCGCCAGGCTACAAGCTACCCTCATATCAAGATTGTGAATCAGCAATGGCTAGTCGACTCGATGAGCAGGTGGGAGAAGGTCGACGAGACGCCATACTTGATAAACATCCATCGAGAAGACAAATCTACTCAGCCAGAGCTCTTCGGCGACAGTCAAAACCTCGACGAAAGTAGCGGTGATGAGTCTGAAGGAGACGGTAACTCCAGCCACGATGAAGCTGATTCCGATATGCCCGACGACTTCGAAGGCGACCAATCCCCCATCGAGGGCCTGAAAGACGTCGACTGGACTGACGTCGACGCCGAGCTAGAAGAGTTCATGGCAAGTGGCAGTGAGAGTGACAGCGAGAGCGTCGCAAGCAGTACGTCCCCCAACCCAACTACCATCAACCACCCCCCTCTAACCCCAACTCCTAGATACAAGCGATCGCAGCCAACAAAGCACCATCAGCATCAGACGCAAACGCAAGCTAGCCGCCAGCAAAGACGGCGAAGACACGGACGAGGAGAGCAACATATCGAAAAAGCAGCGTCTCGCGCGCAACCGCACAACGGGACTCAAGACCGTGAAAACGCCTAACTCGGCGTCTGGATCGAGCCTACCGACGCCGGAGAAGACGGCGGCGGAGGATGGGGATGAGACGCATCTGACGGACACGCAGGAGGGAGACTATGACGATGATCTTGAGGCAGAGATGATGGCGGAGTTTGAGAAG
>LNAR01002094.1:0-88135 GCA_001630585.1 Pseudogymnoascus sp. BL549 | reverse complement strand
ACCACCTCTCCACAAACCCCGCATCCACCCCCTTCCCCAGCGCCTGCCCAATCCCACTCGCCATCTCAGCGGGAAGATTGCTCCTCAGCAGCAGCGCCGCGGATATCACATACATTGCGCTTATCTGCGCGACGGCGAGCGGGAGGTTCGCTTGAGCCTGTCGTACTAATCCAGGCGCGAAGCGGGAGAATACGTGCAGGGTCTGGAGGACGGAGTTGAAGGATAACAACAGCATTATGCCGGCGAGGAGGAAGGAGATCTGCCGCGCCCACGCCGCCTGGTCCAGCGACGCATCAACGTGCTTCACCAGCAGGCTGAGGACGCGGTTAATAGGATCCGTAGTTGAGAACGTGCTATGCGGGTGCGACGAGCGCTGGAGTGTAGTGATAGACGTCGCGATGATGCGATACACGCAGTAAATCGAGAATGCAACATCCGGGACGACCAGGCATCGTCCCAAAGGCGACTTGGCGCGGACCTGCGCGGCGTGTCGCGCCTGGAGGAGCGTGTGAGAGGCCGAGAGACTGACGGCCATTGTTTCGAGGCCTGAGATCTCGAGTTGGAGGGCTTTGATCTCGGTGGCGTCGGGGTTGCCGCGGATGGAACCGAAGACGCGGGTCATGAAGCCTTCTTCGGGGGCGTCGGAGAGCTTGTGGTTTAGAGCGCGGAGACGGCTCTTCTTGGCTGCGAGGAGGTCGTTGGTTGCGTCCAACCCGGTGGCTTTGCGCGCCAGGTCGGAGTCGGTGACGGGCCGGGAGCGCTGGAAGAAGGCTTGCCATGGGGAAGAGACGGAGGCGAATCCGGAGAGGAGAGCCATGAGGGATACCCCTACGACGCCGACGCGGGAGAGTGCTGCGTCAGAGAGGGAGGGTGCGGGGGCGGGGTCGAGCATGGAGTCGAAGGAGGAGGCGGTTGTAGAGAAGTCGGCAGCGAACCAGAATATCGAGATCCAAATTGCGAAGAAAAGGACCTGGAGGACGCAGGGCACTTTATTCAGGCGCCCATTGCGGCGGTTTGTAAAGTCCCATCCCGCGCCGCGGATCACGGATTGGATCTCCAGGAACGGGATCCAGAGCACCAGCAGGACCAGCAGCGCGGGGACGGTGACGCGCAGCGTCACGGCCCGGGCGTCGGGATCGAGCGCGCTCGAGATCTCGCAGAGAATCAACTCGGCTAGAACAGCAGCGAGGGCGATTGTAGCACCGAAGCTTGCGGCTGCGAGGCGGCGGCGCAGGGGCCAGGAATTGTGTTTCGCCTCTGCCTCCTTCAGGGCCGGCGGGGCGTCGGAGGGGAGGTAGTAGTCGTCATCGACGCGGGAAGCGGCACCAGCGAGCAGTGGAAAGAGGTGTCGCGCGACGAGGAAGCTGACAATGACGAAGGTCAGGATGAAGGGCAGTGCCGACCCGAGGGTGCCTAGGGAGTGGAAGGAGAGCAGGGCGCGCGGCTGCAAGGGCATCCGGCACGACTCATCGCACGTGTCGTCGGTGGGGAGGGGCATTGGACTGGGTCCTCGGTGCTGGGAGGATGAGGCTATGGCGCATTTCAAGTCATTGGGTTGAGGGCGGCGGTGCTTTGCACGGGGGGTTGACGGTGATGAGGAGAGAGGTTGTCGAACCGTCCAATCCGGGTCTGCCTCATATCCGAGCTCGCAAGGCTGCATGCGGACGGGAGATCGACATCGTATCACGTGATGCGATATCTCCACTGATGCACGTGAGGGTCGATTGAGGGGTCTCGACCTTTATAGCTTTTTGCTTGGCCGCCGAGGGGAGACCGTGCATAGAGGTTTGGGACGCCTAAGGAAATATACGTGAAAGAAAGGCTCTGGTAACTTAGAACTGTCACAGTCTTTCGATTGCCCAGTTACTGAACAAGTCAAAGAATATACTCCCCCGCTATACACAGCCACATCAATTCTCACTTAGCCAGTTTCATCCAAACTATGAATCGCGTAAAAAGGTATATTCATTAATTAAAAGTACCATGCATCTATCCTTGATCATTGCCCGAGTTGGAAATACTACTACCAACCGACTCAAGCGATGGTTTCCGTCCCGCAGCCAGTGCAGCCGCCTCGCCCTGCTCCATCGCCTGTAGCTTCTGTTGCTTCTCCAGAGCCTCTGGCACATTCCCAATCAAGGCGCCGCCAGGCGTTACATCGAATTCATCGTCATCGTCTCCTGATTCGTCATCGCTTGCCCCCCGGCTGTCTGCAACGCTGGACTTCAAAGTTCCCCCTCCGCCTGGGGTGGACGGCCGACTATCAAACAAGCTCTCTTGAGAGGTCGTCGTGCTGTGGGTTTGCGTCTGAGTTTGAACTTGCTTCTGCTGCGCATGCGCATGCAACCTCTTGTTGACATCCAGCAACCGGATTGTGGGGTCGAATCTAGCAGGAAGACCAAGCGCCGCGGCGACCTCGTGCGCCTCATCATCTGGGGTTCTAGTGGGAAGAATTTCGACTGGTACTTCAGTCCTGCTGGGAAGCAGATTCGCCTCGTGCATTCCTAAGCTACTCCCCTCCAGCATGTTGGCGTAGTTGTGTCGCGTGGGATCGTTCACTCGTTTCTTCTTCTTCTTGTCTCGTTTATCGTTCGGTCGTACGACAACGACGGGTACTGGGGAGTATTGTAGGCACCACTTGGAGAAGGAGTTTCGATTGTTGATCAGACCCTGCACGCCCCCTAGACTGCGTCCCCTCGTTCCGACAATAAGCATTGCCGGTTCATAAAGCTGGATCTGTATAAATGGACCGATCAGTAAATATTCCGGTCAATGCGACAAATTGCAAGTACTGACCATCTTCTGGAATGTCTGCTGTAGCTTCCCAACAGCAAATTCAAGCACAATGCTTATAGACCTCTGTTCCGCATTCTTGTCTTGGATTTCCTTCATGAGCCGCTTGGCCTCCTTCTGGTAGCTCTTCTGTGTAACGCTCTTGTCGTTACTAATCTTGGAGTCCTTCTCGACGACATGCAGGCAGATAATCTCATCGCCATCGTCCACCATTTCATCTAGCATCCATTGCAGCGCATAGTTAGAGTAGGCATTCTCGTCGACACCTACCATAAACGTGCGCGATCGCCTGTTGTGCTGATAGCCTCGGTGCTTCTCGTTCAACGTCAGCGATATCGTATTTCTCTCCGTCGGCTCCCCGCCAGCGAAGTTGTCGAAAGAAACGTGAGGCTCAAACTTGCTGCGCGGTTCTGTTAGCTCCGACATAAGAGTGTAGATTAGGTTATATTGGTAGAGAATGGGCAAGTGTAGGACGTGAGCAACGGCCGCGGCACTATGAGCTAACAATCAAAGGTGGGTTGAGATAAGGTGCGAAGGTGGGGTTGACGCCGGGCCGCGAGTCGCCACTAAGCGAAGCTCCTCATAGCTATCAGCCTCCTGCCGCCAAAACGCAGATATTGACAGACGCTCATGTCGAGCAGAAGCTCGATATAATATCCAGCTTCCTGCAGAAGTATAAAGGACAACTCGTAGATGTAATTCTGAAAGAAAAAAAAATCTGGACTAACCTTGGTGCTGGGGGTGATAATGTCCTGCGCCTCCCTCTCTGCTTCGGCTTTGAGTCCGCCCAGGAGACACCAGACATTTCAGTCGGTGGTAAAAACGTAATGCTGGAGACAGATCCGTGCCTCCCAAGTTGCGTAGTGGCCATATGTTCCGTGATGGTATCTAGCCTTGGGCTACTTGGTAGGCTGAAACGGCCCGCAACAGAGCCATCTCTTTGTGGCCTGGAGGACGCGGGGGACGAGGGGGTCTCTGGGGACCCAGAGCCTGGGGTCCTTGGACCTGACGTGGTTGACATGTTTTGCTTGGTGGTGGACAGCCTTTGCTGCTACTTGTCTGGTGTACTCTATGCCCACCAAGAGAGAAGTCCTGGAAGCTGAGATCCGAAGTGGCCACCTACCAAAAGGAAGGTGGCAGTCAGGCGTCCTTCACACAGTCTCCGCTGGATAGCTCTCTGGCACGGCAGTGTCGTCGGCTATGACTGCTGCGGTGAGTTGACCCTAGATATTGTGATTCTAAGGAGTGAACGAAGTAAACAAAAAAATGGGCAGCACGTGCCACCGAAGCGCGAATCTTCGGGTGCTTCAATTAATCTTCCGGAATGTACAACATTATACCACAGGAGCAAGAGGCTCAAGTGAGCAATAACTGTGAATTTGGATGTTCGGATATTATATGTTTTGCTGACACGAACTTGCGAAACAGGTCACCGCTCCGCCCAGACAATGCTTGCTACAAGCGAAGGTTGCGCGGCATCTTCCCCCTGCGGCTTGGCTTCAGCTTGCTCCAATGCGGTATTCCAACATTCCAACACTCCAACACCCGCCAGCAACCGACCGCATAAACTAAGACTGCAGATGCATATCACCAGTCACATCGCCTTAAACGCCCATTCTCTAAATCTCTTTGTTACTGCCTAATAAACTAACTAACAGGGAATCACGGTCGTTGACATCTATTTCAAAGTCGACCGTCAGCACCCAGTTTTATACCATTTACGCCCCAGCCATGCAAATCCATATCGGCGTTCATCAGAGTAAACCATCACACCGCGTTTTCTAATATGTGCGGGCCAAGTTTCGCAAGTACCAGTCCACCAACTTGCGGCCAACCTTTGCCTCAGAGATGTGGATAAGATCCTGCGTCGAATATTAGCAAACTGAGACTCCTGACATAAAGCATATTGGCAAACTTACTCCTTGCATAGCGTAATCAAGATCATTAGCGTTAACAACCTCTCCATCCAAAAGCCCGTTCTCGCTCCATCTCGTCTGTCTGCTCCTCTGCTTGTTGACCAAGAGGAAGCTGCGAAGCTCCTCAGGCTCAACCTCGAGGAAGCCAGCAAGCTTCTTCAAGTCCATTGTGGTGTAAAGTCTCAGGTAAGACTTAACGGTTGGGCTCCACATGTTGGTCTTGACCTCGTCCATGAAGATCTTGAGGTGGTGCTCAATGGGGTCCACGTTGAGCTCTGGGGTATCAAAGTCGGGAGGTGTTGGGGAGATGAACTTGGGGCACGCAGAGCGGAAAAGCTCCTCGTACACTGGGAGGGACTCCTCGCCGCCACGCTGGAGCTTGAGGAGCTGGTCGCCGTACTTCTCGCGCAGGGCGGTGTGGATGGTGTCATCCAATCTGGTTGGGTGGAGAGCAACGCAGATGGCGATAAGCGCGTACATCTGGTCGTTCTTCTTCGAGATGGAATCGTATTGAGTTCCCTTCTGGAAGTTCTTGGTCCTCGAGACGTAGATGAGGATGTGGCTGAACATGCGGATGGCATCGGCGTAGCGGCGCATCATCATGTAGGAGAAACCGACATAGTAGTAGGTTGTGAAGTGCGCAGCCATGACGCGCGCGAACATGGCCTTCTTGTTGAGCTCGATGTCGTCGAGGGTCTTGAGCGCAAGGCTGAAGTCGCCCAACAAGCAGTGGACGCGCAGGAGACCGATGATCGAGAAGTATCCCAGCATGCGGTAGAGTGACTTGGATCCGTAGTCACCCGCAACCGCCATCGGCTCCTCGTTGCGCTTCATGGCGGCTAATTGCTCGTTGATCTGGGATCGCTGAATAAGGGAGTACAGCACGTTCAGCACGCTGTAGCAGCCCCAGGTGTTGGGGTTGTCGCGAAGGAGCTGGACTTCCTCGTCGTTGTTGGCCTGTCGCGCAACCTTGTTCCTGTAGGAGCAGAAGCTGTTGAACTGGTAGATAAATTCGTCGATGACATCCCATGCCCAGTAGTACTATAGCCCGCAACATTAGTTTTGGTCTTGCTGCTGTAATTTGGAAGAACGGTCTTACCGAAGGTGGCTCCAAGTCAACCGGTCCGTCGGAGTTCAAGATGAAGTGGAACAAGCTGCAGTAGCTGTCGTAGCTCTGGAACTTGACTTCGAGAGACGCCGAAAAGTCCAAGGGTTGCGCAGCAGCGGCGAGCCGCGACTGGATGTCGTCGGTCTGCTGGGCCATGCTCAACCCCCCCTCAAAGTCGTCATCCTGATAGCTGACCTGCTCACGGTAGTCGGCGGCCAGAACCTCCTCCGCGACATCAGACGCATCATCCAAATCCCTTGGCGGGATACCGCTGTTC
Source organism: Pseudogymnoascus sp. BL549 (assembly GCA_001630585.1). Classification (NCBI taxonomy): domain Eukaryota; kingdom Fungi; phylum Ascomycota; class Leotiomycetes; order Thelebolales; family Thelebolaceae; genus Pseudogymnoascus; species Pseudogymnoascus sp. BL549. Next base: position 82,041 of record LNAR01002094.1, on the reverse strand, counting down.
TGGAATCCGCTCATTTTGAGATGCTTGAGGTAGACGTCGCTGTCGTTGGCTTTGACGTTGTCAGAGGGAGAATTTGCGGGCGCGCTGTCGGCTAGCCCTAAAATTTCGCGTAAGGCGATTGGTGATGCCAGTTGATATTTCAGTGCGAGGTGGGATAAAAGTGTTTATGTACCATCTACAATTTTAAATATGTTACTGCTACGAGAACGCCTTCGTGTATTTAACTCCTGGCATATATCACAAAATTTTGCTGGTTCTTATACTCCCTGTTGCTCCTTCATAATGGCCTTTTGCTAGTATGGCATTCTCCCACCAGCCAGCCCCGCTCCCCATACTATCTTCAATTTAGTCACGTGAAGGGTAATATTCTCTGCACGTGATTACAATATACAGCAGGCAAGAGCGACCCACATCCCGCACCTGCAACAGATGCGATTAATTTAGCGCCAACCCTAATTCACACGCTAGGCTCCATCAAGCACGCCTTATCCCTCTGGTTATTGCGTCGTTTGTCCAACATCCCGTCCACCTTGAGGGTAAACAAATGCCAGATATACACGAGTGCACGGCGTGAATAGTCGTCCTCAGAGTTATCTGAAAAGACAAAATGGCGACTCTGTCCGGTTCAGTGACCCTGGACAGAGCTTATTTTGAAACCTTGCTGCGAAAGTAAGTTACACCCGCCCGTACGGGGTCCCTTGGTACCGTAGGCAGATGTAACGTCCAGGCTAACATGAGTATTTGTGGCAGAGCACAGTTTGTATGTTTATGAAGCATATTTTGAAGCTATTCTAATGTCATTTTCATTGTAGCATTCTTCTGGGGTAGACCACAGTACCCCAACGGACCTACCGATGGTGACAATTCCCAAATCTGACTATGATGGGTTGGTGCGTTATACACTGTCCCTATTTTATGAAACTGTCATATTAACAGCGTATAGCTCACTTCTTCTCGGGAATACGGTATGGCAGCATTTAAAGCCTAGACGCCAGCCTCCAAACTCTATGAGTGCGTGGAAGCTCGGTGCTTACTGTGTGATAGCAAAGCTTCGCCGGAACTTGTACAAAGGAGGGGTCTCAAACGATGTTCTTGATGCAAGCGTTCACTTCAAATCTTACACATCAATATCTGACCTTGGGCCGGTATAGATTCTTGTCAGCGACACCCCAAACAACGCTGAAGGTACCACCATCAACCTGACACCATGCGGCACATCAGATACCCACCTCCCATTGACTCGTACCCAAGAATCCCCCACGAAGTATAGAATCGGTCCCAGTTATAATAACGAAAATGACAAGAAATTCGGAAGCTACGGCAACCACACGATGGGCCACACGTCGAAAGCTGGTGAATACAGTGGTCAGTTCGACGACGCCTATTCTCCGAATGAAGGGCCTGATGGGTACTTTAACAATGGCAACAACCGCGCTGAAGTTGGCCGTGATGGCCAGTTTCTGAGGAATTCCAAGCGTACTATATTGTTAAGCAACCTCCCAGAAGCAGCCACTCATGCAGATGTGACCGATGCTGTCAAGGGTGGAATGCTCCTTGATATTTTCCTTCGTAGCCCAGATCGAGCTGCATCTATCTCTTTTCTCAACGAGAATTCTGCAAACGATTTTTTCCGCTATGCTAAGCGTAATGATCTTTATATTCGGGGAAAGAGGGTCAGTATCCTAGACCTGCACTATAACCACTTCATTTTCTAATTTGGGTTTAGGTTGCGATTTCGTGGTCAGACCGACACTTCACTCTCGCAAATCATGTCGCACACAAGATAGGCATGGGCGCAACAAGAAATATCGTCATTCGATCGGCGAGTACAAGGCATACGGATGAGTCTATCCGGGAAGATTTGGTTCACATCCATAATCTAGTGGTGGTCAGCATTAGATTCGTCGACAGAGATGCCCATGTGTCAACCAATTCCGTCCACAATGCCATGTTTGCGAGAACCTGCATGATGTGAGTGGAGAGTATAACTGCACTTCGTAATTCTAACATGCAACAGGTCACGAAGCAAATATAAGGGATGCAAAATTGAATGGGATATCGATGAGTGTGCCGCTCCCATCCCAGTCCTCAAGCCACGCCCAGTTCAAAAGGGGAATAATGCACCCAAGACAAATGCTCCGATCAACCGATTTGCTCTACTCAACATGGATGGCGCTACGGATAGCTCGACTGACGAAGATTCTATGCTGAGCATGGACGGCTTTCAATCAGACCTCGTCTCTGGGTTGAACGGAGTTGCTGTGTGAACGCTATCGTGATCCTCGAGTCCTGACTCAGATCATCGTGCTCTCACCAAAACCTCTATTCTATTTCTGTTCATTAATTGTTTTCTTATTTCTTTACCAAATTACCTCTGGTATCGGGTTTGGCGTCACGCAGCAAGGATGATGATACTTTCTTTCATGGCCGCCCGGAATTGGCAGTTCTCATGTTTACAGCCACTGATACCCTACAATTTGCTTTTGCTCTTGCTTTTATCAACATCCTCAGTATCTGTGAATGATTCGTTTTAGCTACTAGAATAGGTAGCATGTTCAAGTAACAGAACTAGGAGGGCCGCGTTATGAAAAGGAATGATTTACCTGCCTCCGTTTATTTTGTGTTGCACTCTGATGGTAATAATCGTCCTTGGAAGCTACTCTGGGTGCACAGATGACTGAAGAGTGTGGCCGTATAACAGTGAACGAACTGATTTGGGCAGCCTGTAAGCCCTATTGCTGCTTCTACTTCAGAAATATCAGCCATTTTCGGGACTTTTTTGTTTCTCTACATAGAGTTGCTCAGATAATTTATTACAACCACCCTCCCCATACTTTCCACAAGTTGCGGCGGTGCGGTGACATCACAAATTTACCGATAACCCCCACCAAACTTTACGTCCCAACCACTTCATATCTCGACAGATTACTGAACCCCGCCTCAAACCCGTTATTGTTCTTGAATTCTTTCTTCGCTTTGCCATTATCTGTTGCACGTTCTGCTGTATCTTTGTTCAATCGTGCTCCTTCCCCAAAGGCCATCACGAACACCCAGCGTCACAGCACCCCCACCGCAACTATGTCCTGGTTTCAAAAGACAATTGCCCTGCCTCCCAAGTCCCGGGGCAGCTATCTCGTCACCGACCACATCGTCGACAATCTTCCAGAGATCAAGGGCTACAAAGTGGGCCTTGTCAACCTATTTGTTCAACACACATCATGCGCGCTGTCGCTCAACGAGAACTGGGACTCGGATGTGAGGGAGGACATGAGCGATGCGCTTGACCGCATTGCGCCAGAGGATAAAAAGGGAGACCTATACAGACACTCGGCGGAAGGTTTGGATGATATGCCTGTACGCTCTGATCAACCGCTTGAGCTAGATATTTACTGACTAGCTGCAGGCACACATCAAGAGCGCATTGATCGGGGCGAGCGTAACAATACCTATAAAAGATGGGAAGTTGGCCACTGGGACGTGGCAGGGAGTGTGGTATCTAGAGTTCAGAGCGGCCAGGCACCAGAGGAAGGTGGTAGCTACGATTCAGGGAGAGAAGGCTTGAGTAAGATCGTTCTAGCGCATCACAAATCAGTAGGCCGCAGAATGCCAACCCCGTGTTCTTGACGGTCATTACATTTTGTACACCTGGTTCTATGGTATCTGTGCATGTAGCCATGCTTTCCCTAACGCCAACTCCGTTTTTGTGTGCCGCAAATTCAAATCTCCTCCTCCTCTTCGTTCGCAGGCAAATCGTCAATTTCAATATCGCCGCCAGCAAGAACCTTCGTCTGTGGCACATAGCCGTTGGGGTCTGGCGCCTGGCCGGGCGTCACAGCAACAACATTTCCCTTCACGTCCACGAATTCAAAGTTGTAACGCGAGAGTAGATGCGGGATCGCCGACAGCTGGGGACCGTAGCGCGCAGTGTTATCGTAGAGATCGAAGAGCGGGACGGCGAGGAGCTTCATGTTCTTTGGCACACTAAGAACCTCTGTTTTTATTAGCAATGGTCAAGATAGATACTCGGGGAACGTACTCTGTTGCGGAAGCTGGATGAAGTAGAGCTTTTTGCATTCCTTGGGCCTTGTGACGTGGGCGGGGATGAATGGGTACATGAACGTCTCAAAGTTTGGGCGCCACCATTGCGCCAACGTGTCGCCAATCTCCCAATCCTCATTGACTCCTTCTCCCGAGAACTGCGATCCGACTGGTGCGAGTCTTTCATTCAGTCGCGCCTTGAACCCCTCAATCTCGTCGTCCTCGGGTTTGAGGTAGTCGCCCGGGAGCTTAAAGAACGCGTTTGCAATCTGCAGCATCAGGATGTGAGGGTGATTGTGTTCGTGACAGACGAGGATGCCTTCGCACGTACGGCGCATTCCATGGAGCTCATAGTGTTCTTCGAGGCGCTTTAGGCGGGCAAGCACTGACGGGTCCTCTTCCGGCTGGTTCTCCTTAGTGCCAAAGGTGTAGTTGGAGATTGGGTACAGTCGGATTGTCTCTGGCTGGTTGCCGTTGAAGCTGAGAGGGAGAATTGGTGGGTATGAGGTTTGGAGCGCGGTGGCAGTGATTGTCGACATGATTGCTCTTGGAGGTGAGAAGGTGGAGGGAGGGAGCTGTGCCTACATGGCACGCTTGAGCTTCTCAGGAACGGATTAACGTTGCTTCGTGTGGGTGGGTGCTGGGACGGCTGACAAACCTTGGCACTGCATTTTATATGAGAAGGCTGGATCGGGGTTGCTTAAAACAAATCTACGAAGAATAAACACTTTTAATGTTCCTGGGATTATTAAAGCTTTTCAAAAGACACGTCGCTCGGTTTTAGGTAAAGATGTCAGTTTTTTTTATTTGTCTTTGATTGAATATTATCAATCCCCAGCTGTGCACACGAGTACTACGAGTAGAACCTCGAACACCTTAAAAAGGTCTTACATGCCAGACAATAACCACAGCAAAAATTCCCTATTTCCCACGCATCGGTATATCGGTCGTCATAGCATAAAACTCGGTCGCCTCCTCCTCACTCACCGTGCTAACCTCCGTTTTCCTCTTATCCACCAACCCAAGTCTTGCCTTCTTGATCTCCCACCACAGCTCTCTTCGATCACCTCCCAACTTCTCCTTCAGGAGATCCTCCTTCAGTCGTCGTATAAACGAATTATACACCACTGGCATCTCTAGACTCGCTAGCTCGTCTCGCATCACACTCAAATTCGCAATAGCCTGTCCATATCCGCTGTCGCCGAGACTATGCTCGATTAAGGAGCGTATGATCCCTTCCATCTGCTTGCTCGCTGATTCAATCGTTGTGATATCCTCTGCCATGCCAAGACGCTGCTTATACTCTGGAATTGCATTCTCAGAGCTAATTTCAGTCCTCTCCTCGCGGCTGAGCAGGGCGTCGACATTGAGACCGGAGAGGGGCTTGATGGCCTCCTTTGCGCGGCGACCCTTGGCCTTTGGTGGCACCTTCTTGACATCGGCGGCTTTGATAAGGTCTTCGAGTTCAGTCGCACTTGCCTTGACGAGATCAGCGGGGGGCCGCGAGTACTTCATGAGAACTTCGGGAGGTGGCTGCACGGGCTCGTCGGGCTGTACGGCGCGGCGGCGGATAGCTTGGTTGATACGGTGGAGGACCGGGGAATATGTGTCTTCGATGGCCATGTATTCTACCGGGTTACCCTCGTCATCTTTGCCAAACGTTGAGATGTCCATGGCATCGACATAGGCTGACATGGCTTTGGTGAGATCGTCTGTAGGGAGGTTGCGGTGTTTGGTCATAGTCTGGCCAGATAGTGTGATAACGCGGTCAAGTGGAGGGAAACGGTAGAGTCGTACGTCTTCGGCGAAGGGAAGAGGCACGTCAATCAGACACTCCAGGTCAGGCTCGATGGATGGCGTCAGGAGAACCAGCTGAGGGTCCTTGCCGTCTTTCAACACGATGCGAGCGACGGCATATGACTCCAGTTCTGCAAGTGCATGGACGAGAGATGAAAGCGCAAGTCGAGCCTTTTCGTTTGCCCTCGCGGCAACGGTAACACAGCTTTCGCCCATGTTGAAAAATCGCTCATACTGGAGAGATATGTCAGCAAAAGCGCCAAAATAAAGTGGTAATCGCTTGGTACTTACCCTTTCCGCTGGTATAAATCCTACGATCGAAAAGCTAGCCACTGTCTCCAGCTTCGTGATGTTCTGGTCTGACTCGGCGATAGCAACTGCTGTCCGACCATACTCAAACCCTTGAGCAAGATCTTCTCTGTCAACATCTCTCTTCCCTCCAGGTGCAGATTCATCCACAATCTTGTATGTTCTTGCATTCTTAACGGCGGTAAGTCCTTCTCCCTGGGTTGCATCTTCCATTTTAACATCACCCTCGTTGTCACCAGCCATTTCCGCCACAACATAGCTGCTGGCAGACGGCGCTTTGGCGACCTTGGTGCGGAAATAGCGCTCGACGTCAATACAAAGAGCGGTATCATACTTCTCAGGGTCGCCTAACGTGAGCTGTCCCTTGAAGGTTGCATACGGTCTGTAGTCCTTGACACGCGGTATGGATAAGTCTTGGACCGCTTCTGCCGCAGTGCCAAATATTGACTTTTCACATTTGTCCGCAAGATCTCTCAAAACCTTCTCATTGCCAGCCTAAAATGTGTCAGTAAAAATTTATAAACAGCAAGCAAAGTAAAGTAACCTTTAGGGAATCCTTCTCTTCCTCTTTAAAGCCAAACTCTGCGTCATCGAAATCAACTCCCCTGGTATCAAATTAGCCACAGGAATATGAGACGTCGGGCACGTGAAAACTCACAAGACTACCAATTCTATGCCATCTTCATTCAGTTTTGAGGATGTCTCATCCAGGTCATCAGAGTCCATCAAACCTGTCCCATTGGTAACCAGAACGATCTTCCTCACATATTTCAGCTTCTTCGTAAACCTCTCCATCATATCAATAGCAATTATGATCGCCGAAACCGCATCTCCCACATCCGTCTTACTTGGCTTAACGCTCTTCTGAAGTTTTTTCAGATCCGGCACTTTTATGGGTCCCAGAGGCTGCATAATGGAGATGTTGTTGTATCCTTCCTCCCCCTCCAAGGCATTGTTCGTCTCATCGGTCCTAAACCCAACAATTCCAACGGTGAGAGTTGTGCGCCCAGTAATCATAATCGTAGCAAGAGAGTCCCATACATATCTCATAGCAAAATCCAGGTCGCTTTCGTCTCTTCCATTGCTCTTCCTGCCCATGGAAGCGCCCTGGTCAACGATAAATATGGTTGCCTCCTTGCCCGACATCTTGCCGATTGTGGCAGAGCTGAGCTACTGTGGGCCGTTATAACATCAATTTTTCAAGTTATTATAGAGTAGAGTTTCTTAGGTGCTGAATAGAAACTCGTCGATGATTGAAGGATTTAGGTGGTTGGGCTAGGCAAACGCGTTGTCTCACGCGTGCCATTAAGCATGCTGTCACGGACTCACGTGCTGATAAGGCGGTTGGTTGCCTCGGATAACGGCTGATGACGCGCTCCCGCATTATAGTAGATCTCCTCGGGCGTCGGCTTCAGCAGCTTACTCCTTAATCCAGTCCCCTCCCCGTAACGAAGCATCAATAAACATACAGCTTCACTCTCAAATTTCAAGATGGCCGACGTTTCAATCTTTAACACTTTGGCTCCGTACCATATCATTGCGTAAGTCATTGGTCAGTATGGTGCCTGGTCTCCTGCTGACGAACTCAGATATGGCACCCACCTCGGCGCGCAGACCTGGCAGGTAAGTAAAATGCATGCGGTCTCTTAAAACATTTTATCACTGCACTATCAATTATCAATCGAAGCCAACACCTTCTTCTTTGCCTTCCCCCTTCTCCGACTCTACTCTCAGCTAACAACCCCCTAGACGTTCGTCAGTGGCATAACCGCCTACCAAACCCTCGAGCGCTCCCAATTCTCCGCCCTTCAGCAGCGCGTCTTCCCCCGCTACTTCACCCTCCAAACCGCCTTCCCCCTCATCGTCGCCCTAACCTACCCCGGAATCGGCCTCGGCCCCTCGTCCTACCACGGCGCCCTCGCGCCTGCAAACCAATGGAGCGTGCTCTACCCCCTCACCACGGCCTTCGTCTGCGGCTTCCTCAACCTCGTCTTCGTCGGCCCTAAGACGTCGGAGCTGATCCGTCTCCGCAAGGTGCAGGAGACGAAGGATGGGAAGAAGAGCATTGATCCTGCGCCGCATAGCAAGGATATGCTTTCCCTCAACAAGCGCTTTGCGCGTGTGCATGGCGCGAGCGCGCTGCTGAACTTGGTTAGCTTTGGCGCGACTGTTTGGTATGGTGTTGGGCTTTCTGCGCGCTTGTAAGTGGATTCTGCGTGTTGAGATGTCTGGAGTCCTGAGTAGGGGGTTGTATAGTTAGGATTGGTGGCTTTAATGGGGCATGGGGGTGGAAGCAGGCTGGGGATTAAATACATCTCATAGATATATATATCAAATCGCCGCTTTGGATGACCGTGCAGCAGAACCATTGTTCTAATCGCCTGGGTGTATTCGAAGTGTCACTAAGTATTGATGGGCCATTATATGTGTGGCTGATGTTAAATTTTATATCACTACTTTAATAAAATATTATAAATATCCCACCCCGAGATATTTAAAAATTAACAAAAAGCTGGAAACTTAAAAATAGCTCCGTATCACTTAAATTTCGAATCAAATCGAGATCGTTCCCCGAGTAAGCATACATTTACTTTACTAATATATTTATTCCCTCATAAATGTCCAGAGTGCAATCTATATATGCCGCCAAGTATCCAGGTCAGCACCGCACCATTTCTTCCGAAACAAGTCACACGCAGACAAGCAGTCACACGGCCATCCAAACAAAGAGACTAAGGTGGCAAGGTAATAGTTTTTGTTCATTGATAAAGACACACCTCGACTTGCGAGACGTGTAAAGACTATATCCCTTACTCCCGACGTAAACCCAGTGCAGTGCCAACGTATAGGTACTAGCTAGTAAAAATCGTCACCCTCCACCTCTCTCAACCACCCCCTCCCTTACACATCCGCCCATTATTACTACTCAGAATACTGCCACGAGAGAGCCTCAAACTGTGGTAAATTATGTAGGGACTGTGGTCTTCAGCATCCGCCTCTCCGATCTGCATCCCATAAAAGCCTCAATGTTCATGATAAAAGGGAATGTCCTCTTTTTCCAATCATTGATGTAATAAGGAATGGCTTTTTCCCAGTCCTTGTTCAGTCCATCCGTCCCGTCCCATTTTAAAGCGCCCAGCCACCGTTGAAGGGGGCCCGCTTCAGTTCTGTTTCCCATCCAGCCGGTCCCGTATCAAAAGAGAATTTGCAAACATCTTGAAGAAGTGCCAGATCCCCCACAATGGGAATCAAAAAGTGGTATAAATAAAAATTCGCACAAAGGCGACGTCGCCCCGAGCTGCCAGCTAAGGCGTCAGGACGACGAATAAAAATGAATTCGCAGGTGACAGTGAGGCTCCAGGCCATTTGTTTTAAGCCTGTACGAAGTCCCCACTAGTCGTGTTCGGACCAGAGACGAAGAGATATCGATGTATTTGTCGAGAAAAAGAAAAAAGTGTATTTGCGCATCGACGGCCTCATATATTTTGAGAGGCGATGCTGAAACAAGTCGCGCTTGTTTCCTTAATATCCATTACCAAAAAACCCAACCGTGCCGTAAACATGGGAATCGATCAATCGTCGCCGCGAGATCGTAGTATAAGAGGTATTCCCATTTGCCGTAACCACCAAAACGCCGTTAAGATATTATACAGAACCAAGACGCAAGAGCGCCTCGATGGCCTCGCGCTCTTGAGAGTCGGAAGCCATCCCAAGGGAGCTGAAATCGACCTTGGGGTTAGATTGTTGAGAGGAAATATGATCAGGGCGTAGTGGCGCTGACTTTGCCAGCGCCGAAAGAGAAGCGCCGCCGTAGTTGGAGACAGCTCCTCCAGTATATACATGAGTATTGAGGAAGCTGCGCCCGCTAAGAGGTACTGATCCGTTGTAAGAAGCTTGACGAAGGGCGACTGCGCCGACGGCGGCCCAGTCTTCGTCATCGGTCATGTCTTCTGGGTCGTCTCCCATCATTTCGTCGTCTGGAGGTGCTTCAGAAGAAGAGCAAGAGCCATCAAGTGACATCTTGTCCACCTCTTCCATCTCCATATCGACGTCGTCTTCGTGGGAGAAGACTGCAGAGTCGCCAGCCCAGCTTGAGGATGGCGCGTTGGGTCGTGCCCTACCACCAGCGTTGGTGTTGTTGATGGGCATTCCCATCGAGTAGGTGGGCAAGCTGGGGGGTGGCGATTGTTGTCCGCGAGATTCACGGCTTGGTTGGCCGTTCATTCTCGCGTCCCATCTTCCCCATCCTACCTTCTCGAACTTGACGTCCCCGCTGAGTCCGCCACCGTCGCCACCTCCGCGGCCTTCCAACGCTCCGACCACCAGTCGGCGAGCCTTGGCTGGCGGGATGCTGGAGAATCCAGGGACGGAGGTGGTGAGGTATCCCATGATATGGCGAATGGCGAGAGGGCCATTGTTCAGGAGGATGTCGGGAAGGTGGTGCTTCGCGAGAAGGGTTGGGGTGATGGACCCGGTCGTCTCAAACCCATTCTGAGAATCCATGCTGCCGGCGCTGCCATCGCGGAGGTCAAAGTCGGACTCGACGGCATCCAGATGGCCTGGGGCAGTGGAGCCGTAGTTTTGCGACTTGAGGCCATGTGGCGCTAGGTTCGGAGAGATGGAGTTGGGAGGAGTAGGGAGGGTATGGGTAGCTTTCGTAGCAGGAACACTCTTGGCCAGACCACTAGTGAAAGTGTCTGGACTCAAGGGCTTCTTAATGTCGCGAGCATTTGCCATGGAGCCATTTAAGGCGATGGAAATGCTAGATCTCGTCGTAGCCATATTGACAGAAGGGTTGCTTGGGTTCGTTTCTCTGTTGCGCGTGCGAAATATTAGCCAGCTGTACTGTATGCGCCGCGAGACTTATCACCAGTAGCGCGTTGGAAATACTCTCGCGATGGAAATCTTGTGGGTTGACTCACTCGGCTTGCCAAAGAAACGAGGCGATCGATCACAGGACGCGATGACCGGGTTGGTGCGAAGCGACTGGAATCGAGTCTTCTGCTGACAGTGGCTATCTCGTACGAATTTACTTGAAGATAACGTCAAGTAAAGCGACTCTGAAGCGAAGCAGTGCTGATATATGCGAAAGCTGATTGTTTGATTTTGCTGTGATTCTTTTGTTGGTTGATGTTGATGGGGAGAGAGGGAAGGGGGAAGGGGAGGATATGAGCAATAGCAATAGCCATCCAGGCGGACACAAATGGGCAGTAATAATACCTGGGTGTCTGTTTCCGGAGTTACATTAGTACGTACACGAGTTACAGGAAGTGTGGGAATGTGCCGTGCGGACAGTCCGCAAAAGAGCGGAACCGTCATGTACTCTCCCAGGAAATGCGGGTACCGTATTTAGTATGAATGTACATTTATGGATCAACCAAAGGGCCTGGTCGCGAACCGCAGTTCACCACACTCTGGTACATCGCTTTCCACCGTGTCAAAGGCGTGGTAAGAGGTACACTGTTGATGCACCAATTGTCTGTGGATGTCTGTGGTGCGTGGTGTGTGGCACAATGCCAAACGGGGAGGCGCCATTCGCCGATTCTTTGTTCATTCATAGCTGAGGCCAGCTGATAGATAGACAATCCAGTACAGTAAGAAAAAGCAAGGAATGCAGATAAATGATGCGTTTGGGACCCGACGAGAGCGCCGTCTTCGGGCTTCATCGTGTATGTAAATGCGCTCATATTAATTCAGTAGCAGTGTAAGGTTCCTTGCTGTTTCCCTTTCTCCAATCTCCCTGCCACAGTCCCCAAACTCTCACTTCTTCCTTGGAGAGTAAGCAAGGTAAGTAAGCCCCTGCCATTAATTCACGTAATGAACATACCAAAAACGTTTGTGTATCGTACTTTGCCCCTCAATGCCCTTAGTCCAATTAGCTGTTTATAGCTCGACCACCCGAGATGGAACGCTGGCGGGGCATCGTGAAGCCGCAGGCACCTCTTCCTTCTGCGCAAAAGTGTCCGAGACCTCATGTTGTGGGCGGGATTGCACTTGCCGCGTCTTATCTCTCTCCACATCTCGGGAACTGTCATTACACTGAACTCCACCCCCCACTTCGGCTGGCTTTGGCTGCGCACAATGGGGGTTATTTGAGGTTTGATTGCTGTATCTATCAAAGCCCTCTCCACTTGCCCTCGATTTGTGCCCTTGGTTGCGCGGATCCCCACGGATCGCAAATTTCCAACATTTGAAAGTGATATTGTGGCCGAGCCATGACGTGTGTCTCGAAGGTCGTCCTCGGCGTCGGCCTCCCAGCAACTTTAGCTAGCTCCAACAATACCACCGCACATCCCACGTTCCTACCTTGTCACGCTCTGATTGCTCGGCTATTATTGAGGGGAAATCGATCGACTCCAAGACCACCGTCCACAACCAGCGTCATGCATGGTTTGGCGGGGTCAAGTTGATCGGGCACGTTGCGATAGAACTGGACCGGATCAAACGGAGCATTTGCTTGCCACCGTTGATTGACGCCGATGAGACAATGTTTTATACAATAACCACATGTTCTCCGATCCGGCGGCCATGGCAATGTGTACGACATTCCTGATAAAGACCAAAAAACCCCCGCACGCCCGGCGTAACATGGGTCATGATCCTGCTACTGTACTCCATTGTTGAAAATGTATCTTCGACACGCCTAGATTCATCGTCAATACTTGGCCTGAACGGCACCCCACGTAATCGCGCGGAACTGAGGAACTTACAGCTATCAAATGGCCCACTTCCTCCTCAGTCTGGTGATAGACTCGTTTATACTGCCCTATTTCGGCACGGAGAACCTCGTTCTTTGTCTTGGTCCCGTCGCAAATAGCTTTAAGCTGAAGTTCGAGCTCCTTCCGTAAAAACGGCTTGCTCAGCTTCTCCTCAAAGCCGATATTGTCATACCCCTCAATTAGCGCGATTCCCAGGGTCGTTGGTATGAATTCCTCCACTCCTCCGCTCGACCTGCCACTTCCTGCAGCAGCACCCCCTCCCCGCCCCCTCCCTCTACCTCGACCACGACCACCACCTCGGCCCCTTGCAGATGCATTGTCTTCCCTATCAGACACATTGCCGCCTCCCTTCGACTGTGTCATGACGTATCCACGGTCTTTAATTTTTGCTATGTGCTCAGCCATCGTAGCATCTGTTCCAATGCCATTGGCGTCCATGAGGGCAATAAGATCGGGTTCGGTTAGATACCCAGGAGATGCCGTCTGGCCATCTGTAAGCGTGGCTTCCTTCGGCTCAAACTCTTCTCCAAGAGTGAACTTCGGGAGCATGTTGCCTGTCCACTTCTCATAGGGGTACACGTCGAGGAAATTGCGCTCTAATACTATAACTCCATGTGCATGAAATGCCTCGGGACCATACTGTAGCTCAATATCTGTTGCAGTACCAATGGCATCTTCGGAGCAACATGCCAAAAATCTCCTCACAACGAACTCGTAGAGGCGGCCACTGTCATCATTTCGGTCTCCGTTGTAGGCAGCAATGGGATGAATCGGCGGATGTGCTTTGTCGTCATTTCGCCCTGCGCGGGGCCAGTGGAAGCCCCCATTGACTAGATTTTGGGCAAAAGGTCCCCAACGGTTGTCCTGCGTGTGCTTCCCAACGAGTGTTTTGAGGTCCATGCCCTTATCAAATATGTCTGTTTCTGTTCGGGGGTAACTAATCATCCCTTGGTTGTAGAGACCTTCTGCCACTTTCATAGCAGTTTGACTGTTCATACGCAGAAATCGACTGGCCATTTTTTGCAATTCAACTGTAGTGAGCGGCAATGGTTTCCATCGCTTCGTTGGTTTTTGCTGGACTTTGGTGACCTTTGCTATTTTCGCGTCGAGACATCGCTCAAACAGTATGGTAACGGCGGCACGGTCAAAGAGCCTGTTCCGATTCCAGAGAAATGTTGCGTCGATGTTTTCACGAGTATGGGTGACCTTTATACTCCAGAATGGCTCCGGCACGAAGTTTCGAACCTTCAAATAACGGTCGACGACAAAACCAAGAGTGGGAAACTGACATGAGCCTGTTGTAGACGTAAGAAAACGGCCTTCCACAGTGGAATGAAGGGATTGGCCTACCGTAGGAAATTTTGGCCTCCGCTAATGGGCCTCCGAGGGTCTGGAGTGAAAGTGTTTGAAAACGTGTAAATGCGTAGCCAATTCTTAGATCAAGCTCTATGCGAGTTGAAACTGCATCAACTTGACGGACGTCGAGGTCTATAGGACGCTTTGCTGCATTTATGACGTGCCTATTAAATGTTAGTATGCATTGTAAAAGGGTATCGATAACTTACTCTCTTTCTATGTTGCTAAACTTCGCTCTCTTGACTTGGATCGACGGATTTCCTTTTACTGCCTGTTCTCTAACTTCATTACCGATGTGTTCCCCCTCACGGTCACAATCAGTCCATATGAAGAGAATCCTGGAATTCCTGGCCTGTGTCTCGATATTTTTTGCAATGGCCGCCTTGTCCTTGGGTTGTGTTAGTGGACACCTTCTGGTTCGCTGAGCAACTTACATTGTGCACTTTGACATGGACACGACCATCAAACAGCTTGTATGGAGGAGGGTATCTCCAATCTTTAAACTCGGGGCCGAAGTCTACTTCGGTCAAATGCCCAAGTACACTTGTCATGGTTACATTACACGTTCCCCATGGCGGCCCGAAATTGAAAGTGAAGTCATAATTCTTGGTATACTGGGCACCATTCACATTTCTCTGCCAGGTATCATTAGTATTGGCCACAGTGAGGGTGATATAGGCATCTTTAAGGTTCGATCTTACTGTCGAAAAAGCTCCTCCGCCAAGATGTGCTGCAACAGCTTTGGCAATGCTAGGCTTCTCCGCCACGCAAAGAATCTTGGGACCCATAACTTCCCCTCATACCATGATTTCACGCGTCTCAAGAGACTATAACTTTAAGAAATATCCGGAACGTATCATATTGAGCTCTTCCGTATGAATTCCACGTCGCAATACGGGGCAAGTAGCGGGTATGACCTTTAAACGCGTGCCCGCCAAAATTTAATTCGACAGGCAACAGCCAGGGTAAATAAATAAGCTTAAAGGGTTTATATGTGGAACCTGTCAGCGGGAACAGGATCCAGCGAGAAACAAGCAGGCAAAACAAATGGCACAACCATATAGATCCCTGTATGGTATGGAGGGTCGCAGTTTCCCCCAGTACAAAATCACTGTAGCGCTGGTGGTATTGTGATTTACTACACGCGCAATTTATGCAGTGACCAGGAACAGCAGGGTTGTGGATAAGCCTTCAGTAAGCGCAGCTGTGTTACCTATAAATGTCGCGTATGATAGGCGTATGACGACACGTCTCCAACTGCACTGAGCCTATTTGCGTGCACACGACCATAACAACACCGCCAATCTCTATGCTACAGAGTGAAGTTACACGATAGATACAGCTTGTCACGCCGACCATGGCCTTACCCTCTGTGGCCACCTTCGAGGAGTGCGCCGATTTCTCCAAGACCGTCGCTCCTTTCATACCTCAGCTGTATGAGTTGCCTCAACAGCTCCTCAAGGCAGGGACGAACACCGATGATCTCCTCAGGCTTTATATCGCGACAAACCCCTTAATAACCGCGGTCGCTTTGGGGCTGGCCCTATTCCCGATCGTCTGGATTGCGTCGGAAGTCAACAGGAACTATTCGCAAGTCGACCGTCTCTGGAGTATCTTGCCGGCGATATTCATTGGACATTTTGTAGCATATGGACACGTGGTTGGGCTGGACACCGAGCGACTAGACACTCTATTAGTTGCCGTTGTCATTTGGAGTGTAAGTTGTCCAGAACATGGTCTCGTCCAGCGGCTAACATGGAAATAGGTGCGGTTAACTTTCAACTACTGGCGACGAGGAGGCTACAGCATTGGCTCTGAAGACTACAGATGGTAAGGGCATATTCCGGCTTGAGTAATGACTACAAAATGTTGACATTATGCCCAGGATGATCATTAAAAAGAAGGTGGATTCATGGAGTCCAGCGATATGGCCCGTCTTCAATATCTTTTTCATTGCTGGCATGCAACTCACCCTCCTCTTCTTGATCTCAGCGCCTGCCTATATCCAGCTGCTGGTATCAAGTATGGAGATGGGAATATCAAAGGTCGATACGCTATTCCCAAGAGCCCTTGTCGGGTTTGTCTTGATTGAGGCTCTGGCTGATCACCAACAATGGAGTTTGTACTCTCACCCCGTACTGGTTAATGTGGAGACTGACATATATGGGTGAAGATTTCCAGAGTGCAAAGGCACAATACAGGGCCACCGCCAAAGTCCCCCAGGGCTACGAACAAGAAGACTTGGAGAGAGGCTTTGTCGTCAGCGGTCTCTTCTCTTTGTGTCGCCACCCAAACTTTGCGTGCGAGCAAGCCTTCTGGGTTTGCGTATACCAATGGTCGTGCTTCAACACTGACCAGCTATATAACTGGACTGGAATCGGCGCATTCAGTCTATTGTGTTTGTTCCAAGGCTCGACTTGGCTGACAGAGCTTCTCACAGCACAAAAATACCCAGACTACAAGGAGTACCAGAAACGAGTCAGCAAATTCATCCCGAGGATGTCTCATTCTCTGCCTGGAGACCCAGAGCAGCCTAGCGTTGTGCCTGCGACGACAGCAAAGGCCGTTGGGAAAAAGGGTGATAAGGGGCAGAAAGGTTCCAAGAGAAACTAGAGGATGGGATCGAACACCTTGGACGTCATAATTGACAGGGTTCTGTAGATCCCAATATACCAAACTTCAATTCCGAAAAAGAGATTGGAGATAATGGGCGGAAGTCGCTTTGTACCCGCCTTTAGCCTCTAATCTTGGGGAGACGCCGCCGTTCCACCCGCTAGTTAGTGGATAAGAAAGTCAAATGCCAGATCGCGCGACGCATTGCCGAGTAGGGCAACTTCTACAAAACTGGTCGCGACGGTCAGATCAGACGATAATCAGGTCATCCACGTCAAGTGAATTTTGGCATTTCACGATCGTGCCTTTCCTCAACTTTTCAATCATCAAGTTCCACCGCAAAAAACTCTTTCTACAGACTCTTCAATCGTGACAAAGCTTCATAAACCGTAAAAATAAATTTCCCTTATCGGCCTCGGCATCACATTTATCTTTCAGAGCAATTTCCGCGGAAGGTACGAACAACCATATTCTGGCGTGACATTTCAGTATCTCATCAATCTCCAGTCAACCCATCATGACCAACTCCGCCATGAAGCGCTTCTGCAGCTCCTCATCCAGCGACTCCTACGTCGAGTCATCCATAAGCTCCACGTCTACCACCCCAGATCACTTCCAGTCTGGCCACGAATCCGAGCACGACTCAAACTGTGCTGCCTCCGAAACAGCCTTCAACCCCGCCAAGGTCTCCTCCAAGCTCACAAGCCTTGCTGCCAACGCTGGTGCCACGGCTGAAGAAACCGCCCCTGTCGCCCCAGGCGCCGATGAAGGTCACCCCAACGATCCGCTGCTGCGTGTGTATGACCCCACCAAGGATGAGAAACTGAGCATCGAGGAGCTTCTTGCCCGTCCTCGCCGGCGCCGCACACTAGTTGAGCGTGCTACTATGCGAAAGTTCAAGGACCAGATGGAGATTGCTGCAAAGGGTGGGGCGAAGGGAGAGCTTGGCCCAGAACAACAGCTTGCTGCCCAGAAGCTCGTTGAACAAACTGAAGAAGTGCTGAAGAAGGCGGATCGTGAGAAGCACAAGAAGCTTATCAGGGACATGGCAAATACCCTCGAGTTTTATACGCCACCAGGAACGAAGTGATGGCGATGTGCTGTATGTGGCCTGGGCAGTGTTTTGTCATGGGGCGTTTTCAAATATTTTCTGTCCACAATAGATACCCTGGGATGTACAACGGAGTCTGCTAGCTGGTGGCAATGAGGTAGATTTGGCTTATTGGGTCCTGGAGTATGGTTTAGACGGTTCGATTAGAGCCTGGGCGGCGTATTAATGTGATACTGGGGGGTGGTTAACTCAGGCCGCTGCTGTTCATATTGCTCGTGGAGCTCCCTGTAAATATAGGGAACCAGCAGGCTAATAATATATATATTTCACAATCACAACTGTATCAATGCAAGACCTGATATAAATATAATCGATTCCACTTTATAAGTGTGGGCTGACGCGCAGCTAGCCTAGGTATCTCAATAAATTCTCCAATCCAATCCAAACCACCGAACAGACGCAGGCAGCCATATGTACGCACGCAGTCGAACTCCATTCATAACTGTGAATAACGAAGGTGTAAGGCCACTCTCCCAAAATGTATCACCCAGTTGAGGGGCATAATGTTGCTCTGAAGCTGTAAAATATTTCGATGAACCGCCGATGCTCTCTAATGACCAAACGACCGACCAATGCAAGATAACAATAAATAAAAACGTAGATGCGTAAGGTTTTTTTGGTGAGAATTTTCTGAGGATTTTAGACTCTGTTACTCGCGAAATCAATCACAGTACAATCATCTTCGAAGAAACCCTCCTCATCGTCTGCCGCATCCGGAGTGTTTCGTGAGGCTTTCCGGCGCCGGGTAGTGCTGACAATCGGCTCCGATAAATCATCTGGGATCTTTGTGGTGACTCGCTCCATGGATTCGGCTGGCAAAGCACGGTGGTACTCGGATGATGTGAGAGCATCATCATCAGAGTGCTCCTTCCCAACGTGCAAATTGACGGCATGAATGGGCCCACCAAATATCCATGGTTCACCAGAGGGGTGTTTAGAACTTTCAGTAGGGAGCTGAGGGGAAAACAATGCCGAAGTCGTCGGAGACAGAAGCTGGTGTGCAGCGCCAGAGTAGGCAAACAGGGTAACGCGGGGATCTGTATGGAAAGGCTGGTAAGGTGCGTTTGATTCGATTTCAGCGTGAGGGATGGAAGACTCCGTCCCTAAAATCGCTCCCCCTGCAGGTAGAGACGCAGGACGTGAGAGAAGTGTGCGGTTCTCCCCCGCATCTCTTTCTTCGAAGTCTCCTTCGTCCGCAAGATCAAGCTTTCGCTTTATCAGTGGAGCTATTTTATTGTCTGGGACAGAGGGGATCCTGATATCGACGGGAGCGGTTCCGATGTGGATACGGTACACCCCGGGCTTGCTCTTGGACTTGATATGTTTAATTGTGTACATCTTGACATATCCATCAACAAGTGCAGCAAATTTCTCTTTGTTGTGACCACCTAGCCACTTCACACAGCCGACTGAGCAAATTGTTGCCGTCTGTGGAAGATGCAATTTATTGTCGCCAGCTCTTCGGAATTGTTGAATGGTGCCAGTCGCTGCACCAAACGATTTGCTTATCCCCGAAGCGATTGCCTTCCCACCTTGGCCAGCAATTGCAGTCAGGCTCGCAGTAATGGCACCTGTTCGGTTGGGAACAGGGCCAAAGCTACCACTCGCACCGCGTGGCCGTGCTAAGAATGGCTGAGTGAGATTCCAAGCGGCATTAGCAACATTACTTGCCATTGCAGCCGCCGAAGGAGAAGCCTCTCTAATATTGGTGGGGTAGACCGACGATGAGGTTTTCGCTCGAATGCGAAGAGGTGGCCAAATAAAGGCATTGTGTGGCACGTCGAGGAAGTGTATCGTGTTCCGCTCGGTGACCATGGCAATCGTTTCACCAAGTGGCATGGTCCATATCACATCGACAATTCTCGCAACAGTAAGGCGAGTATATGAAGCGATCTGCCGCACATGTATGCCTTGTGAAGCCCCAGGCGCCTGCGGTTGCAAAGCTGACGACTTCGTATGCTGTATCCGCATCAGGTCCCAGATGAATTGAACATCCCCCTTGTTGCTTGCAGTAAACAAGGCTAGACCTGTAGGAGAGAATGACATATAGCTGCAGCCGAGAGGCACTTTGAATGTCGCCAAAGTCGCAGATGTCGTATTGCGATGCGTTGCAAGCTTGTCAAGGTCGACAATAGTTATAAGGACCGGGTCGGACTGTGATGTGTCATACTGCAATGCGGCTCCGTGCGTGGGTGGAAAGTCCGGGAGGGGGTCCTTCTGGTTTGAAGACTGCCAGTTCCCATTTATATTATTGGTAGGTTTATTCCAATAATTTGCCCACACTCTTGACCCTTGGTCTCCAACCCACTTCGCGCCTTTGATGGCCTCCTGAGCTGCCTGACGCCGCAAACGGCCCCAAAACTCTTCCCCTTGAGGCGTGTCAACAGCACAGCTAACCGTCGGTAACTGTGGTGGTGCAAAAGTATTGAGTCCAGGAATTCGAGTGTTCGACTTCGAGATGTCAACACGCGCTCTTAACGATACTTGGTTCATCGCAGTTGAAGGGCTGTAAGCCAACCATCGCCCTCGCAGCGCAAGCAACGTCGACTTTGGGCGCAATTTATTTAGTCTTGTTTCGTTGGTCTGGTTGTCACCATCTCCGAAGTCGGGCTGGGCTGATGGCTCATAAGGGGCTGGTTGTTGAATCGTGGTCCAGAACTTGCCCATGCATCGAAAGCTCATCGACGAATCGTTGTCGATCTTTATTTGACGGAAAACCCATAGCTCGCCAGTGATGCCTGACGAAACCACAATATTTCCTGCATCTGCTGTTACCGTCAAAGCACCTGCTGGTGCTGGAGGAACAAAATGCGGGCTTGTGATTGGTATTAGGAGAGACGTCTCTGGAAGAGAGAGAAGTGTTCCCACGTATCTCTTCGTGCTTAGTGACCAAACCTCCACTGTTGTTTGATAGTGTTTGGTCGAGCTCCCTTGCGTGTGAAGGCCTCTTGATGAATTGCCGATGCTGCCAGATGCCTGTTCTGCCGTGACCTCTGTAGCTCCCAGATTGGGAGAACCCTGTTCGCCATCATTTTCATAGAATGCAGGTCCATGTACTACAGCGGCGATCAGAGGGAATCCACCCGAGAGTTCGCCTTTAACTGTCCATGGCAAGATCTTTGCACTATATACACCACCGCGCATTCCATCGAGAGTCGATATCTCGGTGTGCCCCGACTTGGAAATCGCATGAACGCTCAGGCCTCCTTCAAATCCAGATATAACCACACTCTCAGTGTGTTTCGAGCCAGTTCTAGATGTATTAATGCTGTCCAAGCCAAAGAAGTAGCCTTGCGAGCCTGGTTTCAAGCCCATGCGGCGAATCGGTAGCCCCAAATTGATATCAGGCGCTCCATAGAAATGGGGCTGCGCCTGGTGGGGAAGTGGGGGATGAGAGGCAAAGCGCTGTGCCTGCTGGGAATAAGTAGAATTCCTGCGATGCATGCTGGAGCCTCTTTGTGACATATTGTCCTCAAATGGGTTATGTCCGTCGATTTGTACGCTTAGTGGCCTTCGACGATAGCTAGGTGGGGACGCAGATGGTACATGTCCATTCACATCTTTTCGCTCTCGCTCTCGTTGATTCCATCCAGCAAGAGTATTTTTGTCGTCATAAGAGGATGGAACTGTTGGTGGAGTGTCGCTGGGGTTGATGAGGTTACCTGGAGAGCTCGAGAATGAGGGGATGTTCCTGGCCCATTCTGTGGTACTCTGTCCCGCAGACTGGCCAAAGTTGGGGGATGGTAGAGCATCCAATAATGGTGATGTTATACCTGGCCTATTTGTATTTGTCGCAGTAACCGGTTTAACATCAGAATCCGGTGTAAAAGACGGCGGCGAAGGAGTTGCAGGCTTATTGTCTCTGTTGCATGATCAGTATGGATTCGTTTCACGCGGCGTTGCCTTCGACGGTGGTCTAGAATATGACTTTACTTACAGTACTTTAGATGCAATATTTATTGCCGTAGCGCCTCCACCACTGCTGTCCTTCGCCGCCGCATTTCTCCTTTCCTTCTTGGACGGAATGGTGGCTGAGGGAGATGACGACTGGGGTGACTGTTTCCGAGCCAGCGACGCGATAATAGATGCAGGCCTGTTGTCTTTCTCAGTCGAACGGGTCATTCAAAGTCTTTCTAGAAGCTGTATATAGTCAAGACCTGGCTACAGCCGCGCCAGAAAGTGTTGAAACGCGATGAAGTCGGGGTAAGATGCGGAAACGGGCTGTCCAAGCTGATGCGGCGGCTGGGGTCTGCCAAGGTGGCACTTGATCCTGGCTTACCAGCGTCGTCGACTTTGGAAGGCTGGTGGCGTTAAAATGACTGTGGAGTGTTCTAAGCAGTGTTATTTCCTCTGGATGCGACCGGCGACTTTATTTTCTTCTAGTTGTAGTTCGTATGTGTTGTAGTTTGAGGAGCAGAGTCCCTTTGTGACTTGCGTGACGGGGGGTGATAAGCTGCGACCACAAGGAGGGGCGGGGCATTTGGCGACAGCGGCGCCCGCCTGGCTGGACCCCTCCCCGTACAGTCGTCCGGTCACTCACCAATTAGCGGCCTTTATTCACCCCGAACACCGTCAGGCACGACTGCTCATGTGAGTAACTCGGTGGCCACATCTCACTTTACAAGTACTGTACGTACTGCACTCCGCGCGTATGCCATGTTTACATATAATACTTTGTCTACTCCGATTCTAGAGTACGGGGAGGAGGCAGTATAATCTGGAAATAGAACATATTCATTAGATTTTGTAATTTTATCCCTCAACCAGCGTCGTCTGTCCATCACAAACAACCTGGTGCCCCTTTGAGAGCATGATATGCGCCACCCATCTCCGTTGCGCGTCAACCACTATCAGTGTTTGAGGGATCCTGCGTGCTCTTCCTTGTCTCCTCTGCTGCTTTCCATCCTCCAGAGCAAGATATTTTGTAACAGTGCAGTCGTAGTAGTACAATACTGTCTATGGGTAACCTCAGACGTGACGATTTATGCCTTCTTCTTCGATGCGAGCTTCGCCTTGGCGGCCTTCTTTCTGTTGCTTCGGATCATCACAACGCTCAGGAATGACCCTACAAGGGCAGATGCACACAGTATGAGGATAACAGGTATGCGAATCGCCCATACTCGTGGTGGGAATAGTTGTTGGATTGGCTGATCCGGGTCGACGAATGGCTGCCAAAGGTTAGCTGAGATGTCTCGAGCTCCGATCTTGCCATCAACCTACCATAAGAAGTGTCCAGATAGTGTAGTAGAGAAACACAGCAGAAGCTACCAAGAGCATTGCGAGACCGACAAGTTTGTCAAGCTGAGGGAGTAGATGTTAGCAGGAACTTGATGGGAGTCCTGGTGTACCTACCATTGTCGCAATAGAATAAGATACTAGTGACAACAGAATGAAGTCAAACTGAAGCGCTTCAATGTCTTATGGCAAAGAGTGATGTTGCGACTTATCGTTAAATTGCTTGTGGCTGCTTCAGTGCAGTTCAATAATGTCCAGATCCCTCGGTTTTCGAAGCTCCCTACTGGATTTACATGGGTTCTGGTCGTGACGCGCTACACTGCCTGTCATTAAGCTTGTCTCAATTGGGGTCTAGCCCAAAAGGTAAGGCTGCCGCTGGATCTTGCATCGCTCGAAATAATAATTCGAACACAGCAGAGACCACGACTTCAAACGAACGTCAACGATTAAACTGGAGGGTCTGTAGTAGAGCATCCATCAACGAGGACCGCGTACGGATACGTACAACAAATTATAACTCCTGGCAAATCGATACTTTGCGGGAGGCCGTCGCGCCGCGCGACAGACTTGCCATTCGCCTCCTCACCTTATCGCCGATCGACCATCGATTTAGGTGCACCTTGAAAAGCCTTCAAGAGCTGCTTCAAGGTCGACTACGCAATGGAGGATCCGGCACCTACCTCGCCCAAGCGGCATTTGGATGAAAGGTCTCCAAACAGGGTACCCACGTCGCCGCGTCGCAGCGATCATCACAACAGATCACACGACAAACCATTGGCTTCTCGAGGCCGCCCAGCCACGACCATGAGGACGGAAGAGGAAAAACAAGCAGCTGCAAAGGCAGAATATGAGAAGCTGTTGAATGTGAGGTCTGGAGGAACCTACATTCCTCCGGCGCGTTTAAGAGCTTTGCAGTCGCAAATCACCGACAAGTCGAGCAAGGAATACCAGCGCATGGCGTGGGAAGCCCTCAAAAAATCCATTAATGGTCTCATCAACAAGGTCAACGTCTCGAATATCAAGTTTATTGTACCGGAACTCTTTGGCGAGAACCTCGTGAGAGGGCGTGGATTGTTCTGCCGGAGCATAATGAAAGCGCAGGCTGCCAGTCTGCCATTCACTCCTATATACGCAGCTATGGCAGCTATCGTCAACACGAAATTGCCGCAAGTAGGCGAGCTCCTCCTTACAAGACTTATTATACAGTTCAGGAAAGCCTTCAAACGAAACGACAAGGCTGTCTGCCTCTCTTCGTCCACCTTCATCGCACACCTTTGCAACCAACAGGTAGCGCACGAAATGATTGCGGCCCAGATACTCCTATTATTACTACACAAACCCACAGACGACAGTGTTGAAATTGCGGTTGGCCTCACCCGCGAGGTCGGTCAGCACTTGGAGGAGATGAGCGGCCCCATTGCTTTGGCTGTTTTCGACCAGTTCCGAAGCATTCTCCACGAGGCAGATATTGATAAACGAGTCCAGTATATGATCGAGGTGTTGTTCCAAGTTAGGAAGGACAAATACAGGGACAACCAGGCTATTAAGGAGGAACTGGATTTGGTGGAGGAGGAAGATCAAATTACACACCGTACTAGCTTGGATGATGAGCTGGATGTCCAGGATGGCTTGAACATTTTTAAGTTTGATCCGGAGTGGGAAGAGCATGAGGACGCATACCAGCGTCTCAAGGCGGAAATTCTTGGGGAAGGCAGTGACGAGGAAGATGAAGACGAGGATGAGAGTGACGAAAGCGAGGACGACGAAGAGAAGCAAGAGGAGAAGGCTTTGGAGATCAAGGATGCAAGCAATGCTGATCTGGTGAACCTGAGGAGGACGATATACCTTACAATCATGTCCAGTATCGACCCGGAGGAGTGCTGCCACAAACTGATGAAAGTCTCCTTGCCTCCTGGGCAGGAACCAGAGCTTCCCTCTATGATCGTTGAGTGTTGCTCGCAGGAGCGGACATATCAAAAGTTCTATGGGCTGATTGGCGAGCGATTTGCTAAGATCAATCGCCTCTGGACCGACCTCTTCGAACAGTCATTTGCTAAATATTACGATACGATCCATCGCTACGAGACGAATCGACTGAGGAATATTGCCCGCTTCTTTGGCCACCTTCTCAGCTCAGATGCGCTTGGCTGGCACGTCCTTACCGTCATTCACTTGAACGAGGAGGAGACCACGTCAAGTAGCCGTATCTTCATCAAGATCCTGTTCCAAGATCTTGCAGAGGCAATGGGCATGAAAAAGCTACAGGCGCGCCTAAAGGACGACGCATATCAAGCAAACTTCACAGGCCTATTCCCCCGCGACAACCCGCGCAACACCAGATTCTCGATCAACTACTTCACTAGCATCGGTATGGGAGCAGTTACGGAGGACATGCGCGAGTACCTACAAAACATGCCCAAGCCAGCGCTGCCTGCCCTCCCCGCCGCAGCGGCGCAATCGGAGTCGGGCAGCTCCGTATCGAGCTACTCATCCTATACGGGCTCCTCGTATTCACGCTCTCGATCGAGGTCCCGATCGCGGTCCCGTTCTCACTCTCGGGCTCGGCCACTCACACGCGGGCGATCGCGTTCACGTTCGCGATCCTATTCAAGCTCTCGTTCTCGCTCTCGCTCCGTATCTCGTTCCCGCTCCCGGGGCCGCTCATACTCACGCCCACAATCGCGTTCTAGGTCGCGGCGCCGCTCCTACTCACGCTCCCGCTCCAGATCGCTCTCGCGATCACCAGTCCGAGGAGCAGCCCGCCGGGTTTCGCGTGGTCGCTCGCGCAGTGCAAGTCCTCGCAGGCGGTCCCGAGGCGGGAAGAGGGGGAGAAGCATTAGCCGCTCGCGCTCTGACTCCCGGTCGCTGTCCCCCTCAGCAGATCGTTCGCTGAGCCCAGTGCGCCGACGAGGACCGAGGACCGCGTCGCCTCCAGTGAAGAGACGACGCGCGTATAGTGATTCGAGGTCGCCGTCACCACCGCCATCGAAGAGGGGACGGAGGTATAGCTAGATGGAGGTTTTTATGTGTTATAGTACAAGGTAGCGGAGAATTTGTTTCGAGTAGACCGGAGATGGGCGGACACAGGGAAGGGGACGGAAGCACATGAAAGAACAGACGGGGCCTGGCTTAATCAATTCTATTATACCCCAACCCAACTCTTATTGCTACTACTATCGCTATTGCAGGCCAAGCACCAGCACAGTCACATCGTGAACAATTTGGCGCCCATTAAGAGCGCAGTTACCTACCTGGAAAATTATTGGGCTCGGGTCGTGTTGTCAGACACCTAAATATCTTACACTAACGAAGCCCAAACATCTCACTTACACGAAGTACAGAGTAAGCGCGAGCCATGTCACCACCCCTCTGCATAAAACCCCCCGACAGCTCGCAATAATGCTGACTGATTTTCTCTGTATCCCGCGGGTGAAGACCTGCAACCCGACGACAGAGCATGCATGTACGTACACAAGTATTCCACACGTTGTCCCCAGTCGCGATTAATCATCAGTCCCCGACGCAGCCCTACTGTACTCTTACGCCAGTAGTGCGGTGTACGAGCGGGCCTTGAGACTGGATATGGATATGGAAGCACACCCCCCATGGAAGAGAACGAAGTGCGGCGACCACTTAGGAGGGAGGAAGGCGTTACTTCGGTATTTATTATTATTGATTATGCTTATGGGGCACACTGCTATACTTCGAGAGAGTGGAAAGGACGCGTTATATCGAGTAGAGTGGTGGCAAGAAGCGGAGTGGGAATAAGCACGGGTATGGGTATGAACATTACTACGGACACATGGGATCATCGGATATTGTTCCCCCAGAATCCACAACGTGGGTTGTCAGAATTAGCGCCACAATTTGTCATCTTCATTAACCAACAGTGGCTTGAGACGACATTTACATAAACTTACCAAGCGTTACGTCCACGCCATGGCTGCTGCCGACACCCCCGAGGTCTGCTTCGTGGAAGATATAGCTTGGACGTGTCTGGTCCGTTAACTCCGGGGAAGAGCCGGCATGAAGCCACGGCAGTCAACGCATATGGGTATCTTGGAAGTGGCTTGAGATAGCTTCAAATACTCTTGGAGCGATCAGTCGGAGCTGTCGGGGGTGTGCGAATAGAATACCACCTGTCGTCCCTTCCACATCCACCCCCCCCCCCGGCGACGTGATTACTCTTCGGATGCTCCTCGCGTTCCATGCATACATCAGGGTCTTGGCGTTTATAGGATCGAACCATAGGGTTCTCCATCTGTCAGGAGTTTCGGAGTTGAGCTGTATCCCCGAAATCTCACTCTCCACTGTGCTGTACTGGTACTGTACTGTATGTACTGTGGGTGAAAAGAGCTCTTGTTATTAGCATAACGCCTTATGTGTAAGTGGCGCACCTCCTCAAATCATCAAAATCAATCATACTCTGAAAGTAGCGGGAAGAGCATCTCCCTACACACAGCCTCGTTATTCCTCATCCTCGCACGGCGCACCTGCTCCCCTGTTTTTAATGCTTATTTCATTATTATTTCGGTCGCCCGCACGCCTCTTGCTGTATCCCATTACCTCAGCCGTTGCTACGACGCCCGCTGCATTACGTTCCCACTAATCACAAGCCCCGTTCTTCATTCATCGCGCTCCCTTTGCAACTACGCTACTCTACTCTACTCTACTCTACTCCAAGCAGCTCCCGGTGATGGAGGTGTGATAGACACCTGCAACAAACGCCAATGAGGTGGCCATCGGTCATTGAATCGTCTAGCGTCAAATCATACCCCGAATGGGATATACCTCGGACAAGTATGAACACCAGAAACCCCAAAGTTGCCCACGGAAAATGTTGCTAACCTGTCACCGCCAGTTCGCCCAAAGAGCTCTCCGAGCTCTCTCCCAAACCAATGCTCCGCCGCAGGGCTGAGCTTACTCGACGACCTACTACAGACCACAAGCTCGGCCCCATCCGGGTAGCTTGCGGGGGGAAAGCTTGGTCATGGACGCGCCTGGATGGGACTCACTGAGACCAACTCCGAACATACCTGCGAAACGATCATGGGAAAGGGGAGACTCCTCCCCTGGTTCCCTCAGTGCCGGCCCGATATCTGGGGAAAGCCAGCCACGTTCGCATTTCCGCCATCTCAGTGGACCGACACATACTGCACGAAGGGCGTCTGATACAGCTGCTCAGCAGATTGGATGGGATACAAGTGCACAGGCACAGGGTTGGCCTGCGAAGCCAGAGCCAGCTCGATATGGAACTGGCTTCGACGATAGCTACGGGGCTGAGCGGCGGCAGCCTGTCGATTCTCGCGATGCGCCGCTAGGCAGAACCGACCACAGTGTGACTCCATTCCCGTCGTCACAGCCTCCCTGGACAAAATATCGTCGCGAGAGTAGTGGTTCGAGCTTTCAGACAAACTTCGATCCACCGTCTTCTAATGGTAAGTTGCAAAATAACGGTGTTGAGTTGCGAATGCTGAACGGTTGGAATAGAAATGTTGTACCAGGGAAGTCAAGAGACGAGGAGGTCGTCATATACGCTTGGTACGGATGAGTTGGGGGTGGCGGATCCCCGCCGTGGGTCGTCGGTAAAGGTCTCACTTTTTGAACAAAACTGCGAGAGGTGCAATATGTTCAGACCTCAAATAAAAGAATTTATTTCCATGATACAAAAATTCGAAACATCACTTGGACCGTTCGGGCCATATCAGGAAATCCACGAAAATGTGAGTAGCTTCCCCGTTGGAGCTGGCATGGCAAACATTACGTTGTTAGAAGTTTCTAACATTTATTAGTGCCTTAGACAAGGGATGTCACACGAGGAAGTTCCAAATTTCCCTGAAATACATCGGATACTTGGCCTACTAAATGAGGTGAACGACCTTGCCAAAAATGTGGTTCAGCTTGGACCGGTCTATTTGGTAAAGGTCAAGGAAGGGCACCAGCACAAACCGTTAGACACCATTAAACTCGAACACCCTCCACCAACCTTGGAACGATATTTCTCGTCGGAATCTGACGATGCCTCGAAAAGACGGCGGTTAGACACGCGAGGAATGGAACACCAGTCTGGGAACCAAGGGCGTCTTGGGGATGGGCGCCGACACTCGTCGGCGAGCCCGGCCACGAGCGATAGACTACCACCGATATACTTCGGTTCAACATCTAATATGACGCCCGAGTCCTCGGGTTTTAAGCTCCCCTCGATGAACCCGCCGCCGACTCCTGGAAGACACATTACATCGCCACAGAGGCCACAAAACTCACCACCATACAATGTGTCATCACCAGACTCATCAAGCTTTGCAGCGTCTTCAGCAAACAAACCCCCTCAACCTTTATCACCTTCACTTTCGTCATTCAGCTCAGGAGCTGTAGGCGGCGCAGTTCCACCGGCTGTGGCCACGCACACTGCAACTCTTCAACACGAAGTTTCCGTCAAAGCCTACGCCCTCCAAACACTCCAACAAGAACATGACAAGTTGCTCGCCGCATTATCACGGTCGCAGACCCGTTCACGCGCACTCGAAGAGAAGCAGGTCGTAGCCGACAACGAAGTCAACGTCCTGTCTGAAGACAGGAATAGGCTGATGGATCGGATTGCCGAACTCGAAAAGGAGGTCTCGGAGGTCAGTGAAGCGAGAGACGAATACCGCAATGCGGGTGTCAAGGAGGGCAAGCAGTACGTTGAGATTGTGAGGATGGCGAGCCGACTAGAGCTCTTGGCAGCTGAGGAACGAAAAGTGATGGCGGCGGATATAGCGGAGAAAGAGAGGCAACTACTGCAACGGGCGGAATTGGGCACGACACCCGGCGGGTCCGTGGTGCAACCACCTGTTTCAAGGCACTCGGATGAGGCGTTCCTGCAGCTTAATGCTAAGTGTGCTAAGTATGAGGCTGCGTTGAAGGATATTAGACGGAAGAGGCGGCGGATGGATGATATTGTCGCTGAGTTGGGGTCGGCTGGTTCTGATATCTCCCAGTCTTTGAGCGGCGCCCTGGGTGATGAGCTGGAGGAAAGTATATAGTAGATGTGGTGACGCAGAAGGTGTTGGCGGCGTGAAGTGATGAGATTTGATACCATGGCTCACCTCCATCTATGACAGATTATCTGTGTATGTTGATAGCCTAACTGCAATGCAAGGGTAACTTGACCCTAGAATAAATACATGTAAATACCATTACACAAACGCTAAGTACGCTCAATGTGCGGCAGTGATCAGACACAAAACTGACGGAGTTCATATGCTCTGCCCTCAGTGTATTTTCTCATGTCCTTCAGTAGCAACCTCCAATATCTGCTCCCTCATCCCCTCCACAATCCTAACCTCCACCCCCGCATCCTCCAGCTTCCACCTCCCCCGATTCTGCCCAATAAAGGCCTCCGGCTCCAAAACCCCCGCATAAACCACCTTAATCGCGCCACCAAGCCTCAATATCCTATCCACACAAGTCCTATTCCCACTCAGCCGCTCATCACACGGCTCCATCGTCGTATACAGCACCGTATTCCGCGGCAGCACCTCACCTATCTCATCCTCGGGGAGGTTGTGCTGTTTTGCGATTTTCATGAAGCAGCACTGCTCGGCGTGGGTATTACCAGGCAGCTCACCTGTGTAGCCGGTTGCTAATATGGTGTTTGAGTCGGCGTCGAGGAGGACGGCGCCGACGCGGAAGTTGGTCGGTTTGGGGGTTGAAAGACGGGCTTTTTGGAGCGCGAGCGTCATGTAGCCTGCGTGGTACCCTGGTGAGATGAGGGTTTTTCGTGGGGCGTCCATTGGGAGGCCGACGGAGGGGATTCGGCTTCGAGAATACGGCGACGTTGTAATGACTGTGTAGGTATCTGGCCAAGAAGTAATAAAATCCCCAATGCCACCGTTGGGCGCGTTGTTGTGAGAGTCTCAGGGTCCAGCGGCGCGGGGTGCCAATGCTGCCAATATTTTACTCCGGTAATTGGCCGACGAAGCCGCTCGAATAAATTACTCAACGTCACAACCCGCCCAACCTCTTCTACTTCCTACTACCCATAAATAAAATTCTTCTTCCGATATACCCACAAGCCCATAATGGCTACTCACGCGCTTCCCAAGTACCTGACTGGCGATACGGCGGCGATCAATGAGTTCATAGATAAGTTTGACGTGGGTCTCTGGCGCATGGCGGGGTATGAGGGGTAATTTATGCTGATTATGGCTACAGGTGTTTTTGTTCGATTGCGACGGTATTTGAGCAAGCCAGCACAAATACGGAGCTATACAGTTATTGACGGATTTCAGGAGTTTTATGGTCTGGCGATCATGTCTTTGAGGGAGTCGTGGATACGTTGGAGTTGTTGAGGTCGCGGGGTATGTTGCACTCCATCCACCACCGCCTCAACCATATACCATCAGCGCTGACAGAAGCATCAGGCAAGCAGACAATCTTCGTCACAAACAACTCTACAAAGTCTCGCAGTGATTACCTCAAAAAGCTCACCGCAATGGGCATCCCCAGCAACGTCGACGAGATCTTCGCCTCCGCCTACTCCTCTGCCATCTACATCTCGAAAATCATGAACCTCCCCGCCCCCAAGAACAAAGTCTTCGTCCTCGGCGAAGCAGGAATAGAGACCGAGCTCCGCGAGTGCGGCGTTCCCTTCATCGGCGGCACTGACCCCGCCTACCGCCGCGACATCACCCCCGAAGACTACACGGCCATGGCGGATGGCTCCCTCCTCGACGACGACGTGGCCATCGTCCTCGCCGGCCTCGACTTCCACATCAACTACCTCAAGCTCGCCGTCGCATACCAATACCTCCGGCGCGGCGCCAAGTTCCTAGCCACAAACACCGACAGCACACTGCCCAGCAACCACACCTTCTTCCCCGGCGCGGGCTCCATCAGCATCCCCCTCGTCAATATGACCGGGCAGCAACCGATCGCGCTGGGCAAGCCGAGTCAGGCTATGATGGATAGCATAGAGGGGAAGTTTCAGTTCGACCGCTCCAAAGCTTGCATGGTGGGCGATAGACTCAACACCGATATCAAGTTTGGTATTGAGGGACGGCTCGGCGGCACGCTGGCGGTTCTGACGGGCGTGAGTAAGCGCGAGGAATGGGAGGTGCAGGGTGCAGAGACGGTACCAGCATACTATGTGGATAAACTCAGTGATATCAAGGTATAGAGCGGGTTTTTGGGGGACCCGAGAATCGTCATGATTAGAATTTTGCTATGTAGATCCATCTAAACCCCTTTAGAAGTATACAGACCAGGTTATCGGGGTTCATTTGCTAGGGAAGCTCCACGCGACCCCTCCCGTTGTTAAACCGGGTGAACCTGACTTGTGGTGTTACTGTCTTGGTTCAATACTATTGTGGCTGGTGCCAACTTATTAAGAGGGGTATTTGACGTCATGAAGCAGGTCCGTCTCGCAACTTTTTATGAGGGCACGCCACAGTTATAAGGTGGCGACCCATATGAATTTTTCTGAGTTCCTCTTGCAATCAAGATAGATTTGGAGTTTATACTCCTATCTACTGTTTAGGGGACTATTCCCATGCGTTTCAGGCGATCCAAGCCCGCCCAAGCCCGCCCAAGAAAACCCAAGAACACCCAAGAAATTCAAGCAAACTGTCAATCCCCCACCAAGAGCGACCGGCTCGCCTTATCTCTTATCGGTCCAACACCACCGCCACAACCCCCACCAAAAACCCCCACCATCTCTCCAATCAACCACCCGCACCAACCCCAATTTGCCGAGAAATTTCGTACGAGGGGAGTCCCGCCGCCACCCGCCCGCCATGTCGAGCATGGATACGGAGTTTGACGAGGAGGCCCAGCGCGTTCTCATGGCGACAACGGCACTCCTAGCTCGGCGGACGCGCCTCACCAGACGCCTACGTGACAGTCCTTACGACCTCGTTTTGTACATTGAGCGCGCGGCGGTGCACTCGGAGCTCGGCTACCCTGATCTCGCGGCGGGGGATGCGTACCGTGCGCTGCTGCTGACGGACGAGGTGAGGGATGACGGCTTTGAGTATCATGAGGTTGCAGCTGAGGCGTTGAGCGCATATGAGGAGGAGGGCATCCTTGGGGAGGGAGCGGGGGAAGGGGTTACTGCGTTGTTGGGCTATGCGAGTACGAGGTGTTATCGCATTTTGGCCATCAGCCTGCTGCTCTGTGGGTGTCTGAAGAGCGCCCATGAGTTCTGCGAGAGGGGACTGGAGAATGCTCCAGGGGATGAGGAGTTGACACAGGCGCAGGAGTATATTGTCAACCTGGCGAAACGGAGGTTGAAGACTGACAATGCCAATCCTGAGGACTTCCCCGACCAGGGCCTCGTGAGACGCGAGGTCTACCCGTGGAACGAACACGAGCCCGACCGCTATTCCAAGGAGACACTCGAATTTCTGAACGCCGAGCTGGCCAAGGTCGCGCCGAAATGCGTTGCTTTGGTTACAGAATTGCCCACCTTGGTAGATGAATTGGTTACAGGCGTAGATGCCGATACAACCATTCCGACGAACAAGCAACTGGGACTCTTTGCCAAGGAGGATATTGGGCCGATGGAGACAGTGCTTCATGAGATATCGGCGCTGACGGTCAACAACTCGCAGGTATACCCTCTCTGTGATGCTTGCAGCACCGAACTCCCAGATGTGGGATCGGAGGAGCAGGGTGTGCAGTGCGAGGAGTGCGTCGAAACGATATATTGCTCTCAGGATTGCCACGACTTCGCGATGGAGACTTACCATCCGGCCGTGTGTGATAGAGAAGTAGATGGGATTGCGAAGAACAGCCATCAAAGGGAAACCGCCAACATGCTCCACTTACTCCTCCTCGGCCGATCGCTCGCCATGTCCGCGACGCAGGATATACATCCACTCGATCTCAAGGAGGTGAAATATATCTGGGGCGACTTCCTACCTACCAGCTCGAACGCCGTTCCGTACTCTCCTCAGGCCGGACCACCTCCTGTCTGGACACTTCCTTTCTCATTCCGCGCCAACATCACAGGTCCCCTGGACATGTTGGAGAAGATGGACATTGACGTCTTCGCGGAGCTAGACACATACGACCTGTGGGTGTTCAACACGCTGTACGCCAAGTTCCGCGGAACTGCAAGCGCGCGCGTGAATAAGCTCGACGGGCGTCCCGAGGTCGCTGCTGTGCACCCGCTGTGGTGCCTCGCGAACCACGACTGCGACCCGAACGTGCAGTGGGAGTGGGGCATGCGGATGAAGCTGTGGGCGCGAGACCGGCGGATTGACGGGCGGGCCCCGGGTGTCGCCAAGGGCGAGGAGATCATGAACCACTACTGCGACATTGAGCTGCCTGTGCAGGAGCGCAGGGAGTGGGCGAAGGGCAGTCTTGGGGGTTACTGCATGTGTGACCGGTGCCGCAGGGAGGCAAGGAAGGAAGAGGAAGCGGCGGCGAAGGAGGCGGATATGGCGGCGGTGGTCAGCATGGTCAATGGGATGAACATGGTGCATGATATAAGCAGGGCGCATGAGATGGCTGCGAGTGAACAACCTAATGGTGTTCCCGAGGTCAACGGCATTAGACAGATCATTTAAAGGGGGAGTCAAGGGGGAGTCAAGGGGGGACAGCATCATGCACATACGGGTGGAATGTATATAACACGTGGGATTCCGCATTGGACTTAACTGGCGTTTTAACCTGCGAGGAGCTGAAGGTGATGGCTCCTGTTGTGCTCGAACAGCATGTCACCGGAGGGAGTAGTCTTTAGTACTCTATATTCATTACTCAGTGAAACCAGGCTATTCATCACGTGCAATGAGGGGTGATTACGTCACGTGTAATAATTGCTGACGGATAAACTGGGGGTGGCTGGAAATTAAAGGCACCACACTTAAGGCTTGGCATTTGTTATCTCGTATCAGCTATCGGCGTTGTAGTCGTCATGATGATTGGAGCCATTTTATTTATTTATTTTTTGGTACCTCTCGCGCCATTTTCCCTACGTAAGTCCCTTCATTTTCTCTCTGATGAGTCTATATATTGCAATGCGAATATCTTATTATATTTCTATTTGATATGCATGAATATCTCCTGTAATGTTTTATTTACATGCTACAACCCCTCAAACATCAAAAAAAGACAACGCAGAAGAGGGGTAGTTATGCTCATCTCCTTGTGCTTTAGTTTAGTCTACGTCGTCCACCACTACTGTATTGTGTATTGTGCTGTAACACTCTACTAAACTTCCCCCACGCTAGGGCGAAAGGACCCCGCGACGACTCAATTATTCATTATTTACCAGACTATTCCTAACCCAAACTACCCTGATTCTGCCTGTTTGTGTGCAACGTCCCCCGCGACACTCTCTGCGAGGAACCACCATCTTCTTTCCAATATCCTCTTGTCTCACATTCTATAAACTTGATTCTTCACAAAAAATCCCGTACCCTTCCCTCCCGACTCACTCGAAAGTGAGGAAGAATAGACAGCCAAGCGGAAAAATACCAAGCCAAGGCAAGAGCTACGGAAGCTCTCAAAAGCGGGTTCCCTCGATTGCATAATCTCTCCGTTTGCAGCCCACCCTACCACATAAACCCAACCGACCTGAACGTCTGTCTTAAACACCCCGGGCACTCCCAGCGGCTCTATCGGATACATCTCACTCAGGTTTCCTCCCTGACCACTGCCTCCTCTTTCTACTTGAGACGCGAAAACAGCTCATACACACACACACACCGAAACGCAAATCTCGCAGCCAAACCGCCAAAATGGGCAAACAACCAAACCTCTACTCCTTCCCCACCGTTAACGACCTCGCCCCCGGCCTGCGCCACTACGTGGTCTCCGCGCAAAACTCCGGCATCAGCAGGCACGGCGCATTCAAAGTCGCAGTCTCGGGCGGCTCCCTCCCCAAGACCCTCGCCGCGGCGCTCCTCTCCGCCCCTACCTCTCCCGAAGACACCGTCGACTTCTCCAAGTGGGAGATCTTCTTCGCGGACGAGCGCGCCGTGCCCCTCGACCACGCAGACAGCAACTACGCGCTGCTGAAGTCGGAGCTGCTCGACAAGATCCCCGCCGAGCTCGGCACCCCCGCCGTCCACCCCATCGACGTCGCGCACCTCGATGACGTCCAGGAGCTCGCCGACCAGTATGAGAAGCTCCTCGTGCGCAGCTTCGCGCAGCGTGATTCTGTCAAGCTGCCGGTTTTTGATCTGGTCCTGCTAGGCTGTGGGCCCGATGGACACACCTGCTCGCTCTTCCCTGGCCATGAGCTGCTGCGCGAGTCGGACGCGTGGGTCGCGTCCATTGAGGATAGCCCGAAGCCGCCGCCGAAGCGCATTACGCTTACGCTGCCGGTGGTGAATCATGCGGTCAAGATCGCGTTTGTGGCGACGGGCGGGGGGAAGAAGGATGTGCTGAGGCAGATCTTTGAGGGGGACGCGGGACTGCCGTGTGCGCTTGTTAATGAGGGTGGCGGGGATAGAGTGAGCTGGTTCGTGGATGATGCGGCTGTAGAGGGGGTGAGCTATCCAAGACGTGGTAGCCTGTGATGTCCTTGGAATGATGTTTCTTGGTGAACAAGGCCATTTTACAGGCGCGGTGGCCGGATAAGACAGGACGGCTATGTATGGGTGAAGGGATCTATCGTTTCCCCCACCACGAGCTCTCGGTGATTTTTGATTGCTTGTTGGCTTGAAATAGACGGATAAGAGGCAAAATTCTGCCACGGACACTGGCGGTAATAGGAAGAAGTAGAAGTGGGAAGTTGTCAAGGGAGTTATTTAGCATTGCTATACGCCACGCGTGTTTTGTACTGGCCTTTAAAGTAGATAGGGCTGTTGGCCGAGAGAAATGTAGCTTTCACAAAATGATTGTTTGCTAGCCACCATTCGAGACTATGTGCACGTTATAATATGGTATGCTACGACTTCCAACTCCATCAAAGCAGTACCAGGCCAACGCGCAACTCAGGTGCATGCTCAAGAAGGTCATGAGGTGTTTCAAAATCATTTGATATGTATATCTATGTATATAGCTTGTATATCATACAAATCATTGCTCGCTCCGCGCCAGGCCGAGGGCATTCCGAATGTACAGCAAAGCCGCCCCCGTTTGTTTCAACCTGCCCGCCTTTGATCCCATTTTCCGCCCGAACCCATCCCTTCCTTCCCAACCCCCAACCCAAAAAAAGTCACAAAACGCCATTCTATATCCCCTTCTATATTTTCATCACCGTCGCTGGTGTTTCCTCTATAACCACTCATCATCCGTCTCAAACACTCACCACTGCCCTCCCGACAGCAGTCTCCCCACCCATAACTTGTTCACCCACCAACCCCTCCAACCCCAACCCCTGCCCCTTAACCTTCTCCAAACACCCCTCACAACACCTCACCGCACACCACGCACAACACCACCTTCCCTCCCGATCCTTAACCCCACACACCCCACACGCAAGTGCATAAACATCATTCCTACTCCGATGCATCACACGATGGCCCTGATAACAGCGCACCTGCGTCTCCCTCAGCGGGAGCGCCTCGTACACCGCCTCGTCATCGGGTTCCGTAGACGCGATTTGGAGGAAGGGGGACGACTCGAGGATCGTAGTCATGCGCTTGCTCATCTCGCCGGGGACTTGGAGCTTGTAGGCGCCGTCTTCGGTGGGGCTGAGGCGCCGGGGACTTGGTGGTTGGGTCTTGGTGGCGGCGATGGGGCTGAGTGGTTTTGGGCTCGGTGGCTGGGATTTGGTGACTGCGATGGGACTGGTTGGCTTGGGGCTTGCTGCCCTTGAGCGGGGTGCTTCGCGTGTGGCTGGAGGTGATGCACGGGGGCTCGAGACGGCGATGAGAGGGGGTTGTGGGGGTGGTGATTGTTTTGAGATCGTGGGTTGAGTTAAGTCGCTGGTCTTGGTGCGGAGGAGGGGGTGGATGTGTGCTTGTGCCGGGTCGACTGGGGATGTTTTCCCGTCGATGATGGAAGCATTTGCAATGGTTTGGATGCTGGATGTCGATGCAGTTCCGGGTGGTAGTTTCGGGCGTTGGGGGAAGGAGAATTGTCTGCCGCGACTGGGTGGACGACTGCCGTGGCTGGAACCAGGGCGCGAGGATGGGTCGTTGGGAGAAATTTGAGGGGAGTAGGGTGACTGGATGCGCGGCGTTATCGGCGTGGGTGCTGGATCCTGCTTTTGGTACTCGGGGGTAGGGAGCCGGGTGACTGTTGGCTGTGTGCGTGATGGTGTAGATGGTGCGGCCTCATCCGTGTTTCCGGAGTTGCGAAGCTTGTTCTTCAGCTTCGACAAGTTCCAGCTTGATCCTTCCGGCGACGGGAGGTCTGGGGACGAGTTATCTTCTCCATCGGATGCGAGAAGCTTGTTTTTGATCTTTGAAAATGCAGAGCCACCGCCTTTGGTCTCTGAAGCAGCTGGTGCGCTCTCATCCTCTGTGCCTCGAAATTTATTCATCAAGCCAGTTGGCTTTGGACTGATGGTATCAAAAGATCCTTGTGGAGTATGACTTGGTGTTTGGACATCTCTGTTTTGGTTAAGTTGCTCTGTAGAGCGAAACTTGTTCTTGAAGTTCGCCAGTCGTCCACCCATGGTTTCTGGCTGTGGCGGAGCTGGACGATGAGGGACAGGCTTCCTCTCGCCCTGATTTGTTGTAAAAGGATGTGATTGTTCTTGGTTGTCCTGGTTCCGTGTGGCCGGTAGGTTGTATGGAGCTGGCCCTGTCGAAAGCTGTGAATACTGCGTCGAGGGATGACTGTATTTTCGTGGGCTTTGTTCAGGCTGTCCATGCGATTGCATGTTCTTCTCGTCGATAAATTGTGTCGGTCGTGAAGGGAGCCCTGCTGCGGGACGATGGGGTGCCTTTCTTGGAACTGCTGGGAGAGGAATTTGAGGAGCATCAGACGCCGCCGCCGGATTTCTCAATGGCTGGCTCGCAGTGAAACCATTACTCTTTGCCAATTTCAAGTCCGTAATATTGACGCTTCGATCACTCCTTTGCGACCTACGACGCCATAGCTCTGGGCGTCCAGATGACGTGGTACTTGAAATGGAATTGGAATGCATTATCTGCGTCGATTTGAGAATCTCCTCCAACTCGAACTGATCCTCCTGCTTAGTTCCCAGCACTGGTGAGTCAGGCTCCGGTTTGTTATCGGTTTCTTCTTCGTCCCAAACCAGAGAGCTCGCTGATTCTCTTCGTTCCGGAGAGTTTGTCCAGCTACGACGGGTCCCAACTGTCCCGACTGTATGCGAGGAGTATACTGAAGAACCACCAGCAGATGGCTTCCTCACATGCTCCAGGAGCACAGATTTCCGTGGTGGAGCACGGTCAGGCACCATCGCCAGGAGAGAGGAAGGGCTTGGAAGGGACCTCTCATCGTCGCCCGGAGCTTCCGGTGTTTGCGACTGAAACGACGATGTTTGGTCACGGACGATGCCGGACGGAGTCTGCGGCAGAGCTTTAAAGCTCGATTGGTCGCCGCTCAGAGTATGAGAATCGACAGTCGCCATCTTTTTCAGAACTGGCAATGCAGGGGCAGAAGCAGTTCAGCTCAACGTTTTCTGCATCCGTAAATGCCAACACAAAATCAAGTCACAGGTCAAAAAGCCCAGAGGAAGTTTATGGATACAAGGCCAGTGGAGTTCCAGGGCAGCCCCATCCAGGGCAGGCCTAAGATCACAATCATGCTAAGTGTGATGATCCCTCCTAGAGATCGGCTGTAGCATCAGCCCTGCTGGGGTCTACTCAAAATATGAAACTCGATATATCGCGTTGCTGACGGGCATTAAGGTAGTGCAGATGCAATAAAAGCAAGGATGAGGGGATCAAGACCCCTCTCAGGGCTCCTGTCCACCCCACATAACGCGTACTATAGAGCAATCATAGCCGAGTTGGCAATTGATTGACCTGATTTCCGTGGCTGTGGAAGTTCTGTGGGTGTCTGTGGGTGGGAAACGGAATATTTAAGTGGAAATTCGCGTTACAGATTTACCAATCATGCCAACCGTTGCGGATAGAAATCCCGGCTTAACTGTGTTTGGAGGAAGTGGAGATGTTAGAGAATGTTGGGTTGGAGACACGGGAAGATGTTCCAGACTATGCGTGTCCCTAGCACGGCCTGGCCGACCACTGAAGAGAAATAAAACCTGCTTATGTGGAGTATTTTCAGGAGACAGAAACAGAAATAGAAACAGAAATAGAAACAGGAGAAAAATACGTTGACGTGATGTTGATTCTGAGAGATGAAGAGAGAGGGAACGAGAAAGAGCGAGAGAACATACCTTGAAATGCCAATATTATGAGAATTCAACAATTAACCCGCTCATCCGACGTGTGAAGATGTAGTAGAGTAGCGTCGTCATAGGGCGGTTAGGGTAATGCACCTTTAACTGTTAGACAAGTTCTGCCCCATGTGTGTGCCTGCCCCTCTATTCGTCGCCCCGAGAGACCGACGCTCTCCACTTTCTCGGCTCTCTCACAACAGCAACAAATAAACAAATGCCTGTACATGAAGCAGAACAATGGCAACTGCACCACTTCCGAGCCGGACGCGTTCCATACGGAAACCGAATGCTGGGATTGACCTGAGGTCGAGGTCAAATGGGTTGAATAGCGAGCAAGCTCCAGATGCGCCCGGGGGGAGGAGTCGCGGTGGAGATGGAACCGACCCAGCCAGGACGGGAAGCCAATCCCCAAGCAAGCTACCCATGAGACCTCCGAGCTCAAGCTCTTCGACATCACGACTCACACGAACGGGAAGTCTGTCACAACGTGCGGCACCGGCTAGCTCTCAACCCGGGTCCAAAGATGGCTCCATGCGCCCGCCACGATCTGTCACGACCAGACCGCCATTGAGCTCCCAATCCGGGGCCAACGACGGCTCGATGCGCCCCCCACGATCTGTAACAACGAGACCACCATTAAGCTCTGACAATAGACCATCCGTCAGTAGGCCGCCATTGTCTTCCGATAACCATAGAGCCGCACCCTTACGCAGCGGCTCTAAGACTCCCACCGAGCAAGCATCCTCCACAGGCTTGCAGCGACGACCCAGTACCACTTCTCGACACGCCCGCACTACTTCCACTGGCAGTGCACCCTCAATACGACCGCCAACTACGAAGCATACCCGGAATACTTCAGTCACCCAGCTCAGCTCCTCGACGATTCTGAGGCCACCTTCAGAAACAAAGCAGGCCCCTAATCCGGCCTTACACCGCCCAAACTTCTCTACTCTACAGCAGCATTATTCACCAGCCAAATCGATAGCACCGAAGCCGACAACAGCGAGCTTGCTGGCAGCACCGTCGCCGAGTAAATTACCCTCGAATGTTGCTATATCGGCGGAGACAGCCCGGCTCCAAGCAGAGTTATTACAGTTGCACCTTCTTCACCGTGACGCATCATCAGTACAAGCTGAATGGCGGGACAGCGCAAGAGACAGATTGAGCCACAAGTTTGAGACATTAGTGAGGAAGCACGAGGGGTTAGTTGCGCAAGAGGAGGCACAGCATGGCAAGACCAACGCCCTAGCTCTGAAAGTATGGGCAGATACTGGCATGCCGGGATGGGGATTGGAGGAGAAGATACAGGTTTTAGACGAAGTTATTACCGGGGTATGGGGTATGGGTGAGTCGGGCGGGAAGTACGCCAGGATTGTGAGGAGGTTTGAAAGGTGGATGCATACTGTGGTGGATATCCACCAAGGACGTGAAAAGGGACATCTCCTGGATGGCGACGAAGTCATGTTTATCGAGGACATTGATGGGAGCTGGGGCGATGATTGCAGAGTCCAGGCCAGAATGCTTGAGGAGTGGAGGGATAAGCTTGCTGAATTAGGAGAAGTGGAGGTCAAGAGCAACCTCGCAACCGCTGTTGAGGGTTGTACGACGCTGGTTAGAGGCATGCTGGAAGAGTTGGATATTATGAGGAGGATCGAGAAGGAGGTTATGACGAGTGAGCAAGTCTGGATCAAGGAGATGATTGACGACGCAGAAGACGATGGGGATGTTCCTGTCCGTTCTGGTGCCGCTTGGCACAGGTGATGAGCGCCATGACACTGTTTAGATACCCATGTGAGCGAACAAGATGCCGGCGAGCAAGCGACGTCTGAGAATTATAAATATATATAAAATAATACACCCAATTTTTATGGAATCGGATTGTCCGCATTTGAAGTCAATTGACCACGTGACATCGCGTCTTGTCAGCACGGTTCAATTTCGCCATGCTGAGCAATCGAGGCGGGGTCACTCCATTAGGACTTCCGAACCGCGTCGGTCAAGGCATTATCTTCAAAAGGTGGGAGTGAGTGTCTCTCGATAGCTGGAAGTTCGACTGCAAGGAAACGCAGTGGAGCCTCGCTTCGGATTTAGCTTCAGCTTTGTACGCTGCTGGCAAGACATCTTGTCAGCATTTAAAGCTCCCGGCATCCAGTGAGGTACGCGGGATGGCCCTCGGCAGTAGAGACAATGGGGCCCATGCAGCAGCTGCCTCAGAGACATCGCCTCTGCTCGCCAATTCTTATGGGAAGACGAGCGATGGGAAGTTGACGATAGTACCCAATGAGCCCATCGAGGAGCCGGTCGGCGACAATGGCAGGATTGGGGACGAGGAGGCCCCTGAGATGGGGCAGGCGCCGAATCCGCTGATGGAGGGATTGCCAGAGATTGCAGCGAAAATGCATATTCTGCTTCCTGCTGTTGGGGTTGGAGTAAGGATCCGAATGCTTCCTTCTAAGTGCCATAAATCTAACAAAGCATATAGGTCTTCCTCGCTGCGTTGGACCAGACCATTATCGTCTCTACGTATGCCAAAATTGGTAGCGAGATGAATGCTCTTAACAGCACCAGCTGGATAGCCACAGCGTACTTATCCTCCCCTGGTCCATATAGGATTATCCCCAACTAACGGCTACCCAGGTACTTTCTCACTCTAACCACCTTCCAGCCTCTGTACGGCAAATTGAGTGACATTTTTGGCCGCAAGAGCGCTCTCCTGAGCGCATACACGATTTTCGGCATCGGATGCCTCTTCTGCGGTCTCTCGCGTAATATGGGAGAGCTGATTGCTGCGCGGGCTTTCGCTGGAATTGGCGGAGGTGGCATGACGACGGTGGTGAGCGTCCTGCTGAGCGACGTCATTCCCTTGAGGGAAAGGGGAAAGTGGCAGGGATATCTCAATATCATCTACGCATTTGGCGCGTCCAGTGGTGCACCACTGGGTGGTTTGCTGGCGGATTCGATGGGGTGGCGATGGTAAGCATTTTTTTCCGGACCCCCACTGTCCGAAGACTAATGGAGGAAATAGGGCCTTCCTTTTACAAGTCCCAATGTGCGTTGTGGCCTTCGTCACAGTCTGCTTTAGGCTCGACCTTCCCGCACCCCCCCGTGCACACTGGGCCACACGTCTCGGCCAGATTGACTTCCTAGGCGCAGCGCTCCTCATCCTCGCGACGTGCTCGCTCCTAATTGGTCTAGACCTTGGCTCAAACGATTCGTGGACTAG
This sequence comes from Pseudogymnoascus sp. BL549, assembly GCA_001630585.1. Taxonomy (NCBI): domain Eukaryota; kingdom Fungi; phylum Ascomycota; class Leotiomycetes; order Thelebolales; family Thelebolaceae; genus Pseudogymnoascus; species Pseudogymnoascus sp. BL549. The sequence continues at coordinate 38,389 of LNAR01002094.1, read as the reverse complement.
CAAGTTGACAATCTCTCTTCTTGGTGCCTCTATTCCCATCTACATCCTGTTCATGGTGGTCGAGCATTACGTCTCGCACCCCTTTGCCCCCAGTGGCATTATTTTCAACAGGCTGCTGTCGCCACCACTCATATGCAACTTCTTCTCTTTCGCGGGTTACATGGCAATGATTTTCTACGTCCCCTTGTTTTTCCAGGCCGTCTCTGGCTACACCTCCACGGAGGCGGGTCTTCTCCTGATCCCCGGAATCGCCGGCTCTGTCACCGGCTCCGTTGGCGGCGGCATCATCATGCAGAAGACTGGCAAGTATTACTGGCTTACGATCTGTGGATATATTATGATGGTCACAGGGATAACTACCATCTTCCTCTGTTCTGGCGTACTTGTGACTAGTACCCTGGGGACACTGATCGCATTCTGTCTGACGGGTCTCGGAGGTGGAATCGCAGTGACGACGACGCTCATTGCCTTGGTTGCATGTGCAGACCCATCTGATATGGCTATCGTCACAGCATGCAGCTACCTCTTCCGATCTCTCGGGTCGGCGGTGGGCGTCTCCCTCGGTGCAGCGTTGGTCCAGCAGCGACTCAGAACTCAGTTGGCAGAGAGGTTGGGGGATGGAGATGAGACTGAGAAGATTGTTCAGGGAGTGCGGGAGAGCTTGGAGTATCTTGAGAAGCTTACACCGGAGGTTAGGGAGATCGTGCGGCAGTGTTATCAGAAGGCCGTTTCGGCTTCTTTTGGGCTTGCTGGCCTCGTTTTGGTGGCGTCTGTTTTAAGCTCCATTTTCATCGTAGAGAGGAAGCTGAGCCGGTGAGCTTGGGGGGAGAAAAGCGAATAGCATAGCTTGGGATATTGTGTTGGATAGTTGAGAGATTATAGATTTCGTGATTTTTAGAACACCGACCTGTTCCTGGATATACACATAATATCATGGGAAGGCTTAGCCACTATAGAATGAACACTATCCAAACTTTAATAGGATTGTCTCACTATTGACGAAATCGATGGACCCTGAAAGTTAAATGGTCTGGTACCATAATTCCTAACGTGGGGCACCCCGCGGCGGATAGCTCCGGGACGGATTATCAATGGGCACCGCAATCGTCATTCCGTCCAGTGATGAATTATTCAGCATCTAAACTTCTAGCTTGCAGCTGTACGCATCCCCCAAAAATCTCCAAACTATACTTTTATGGCTGCGAGATTTGCTTTTAACATACGTTCAGTTCCGGCCACTCCGATATTAATATAACCATGGCGATAACTACCCCATTCCAGGTACTGTGACTCCGTTTCCGGACCCCGCGCCCCGCCGAGACAATCATAACTGACCTCCATACCAGACGCTATTCGCCGTCCCTATGACCTGTGAGAGCTGTGTCCAGGACGTATCTGGCTCGCTGCACAAACTTGAGGGAATATCAAAAGTTGAAGCAAATTTAAAAGTCCAATTAATATCCATTGAGGGAACTGGTTCGTCATTCTTCACCCCGCCGGACATGGTTGCCGTGAGATACCATTCGTTTTACTGACCTTGCTATAGCTGCACCATCTGCAATTGTTGCAGCGATACAGGGAACGGGCCGAGATGCTATCCTACGTGGTACTGGGACTACGGACAGTAAGCATCGTCGTCGCGGACTATATGTGGTCACGTGTGGAGATATTTTACTAAATAACTTAGGTTCTGCTGTGTGCATCCTTGAGACTCACTCACAACAACTATCAGATAAGGTTAAGGGCCTTATAAGGATGGTGCAGGTCTCAAGTTCGTTGACTTTGTTTGACCTCACGATCCGTGGACTGGCGCCTGGAAAGTACAATGCAACAATCCGCGAAACCGGCGACATTTCACAAGGCGTCATTTCAACTGGGGCTATGTGGAAAGATGAACCAAAGGATGCGTCACTAGGATTGAAAGGTCGCCTGGGTACTGTTAATGTGGATGGGAATGGCTTGGGAAGTGTATTTATCGACAAACCTATCCAGATCTGGGAGATGATCGGACGAAGCATTGTGGTTTCGAGACAGCACGATGGGGAGGGAAAGTTTGAGAAGAATGACGACAACACCCTTGTGGGGGTGATCGCTCGTAGCCCAGGAGTTTGGGATAACGACAAGACTGTCTGCTCTTGTTCAGGGAAGACACTGTGGGAGGAGAGAAAGGATGAGGTTGGAAAAGGTATGATTTAGTGAAAGTTTGCTTCGCAATATATCCAAAATTTGAAAGCAATGCTACCTTATGCCTTTACAGCCGTGACCTCCTTGTGCCCCTTGTCTATGGCTGCGTCCTCTCTGCACCCCTTAACTCCATCTGTCGTCGCCATACTCTCCTTATCTCTCTTGATGTCCTTCAAGAACCTCAACACCTCAAGGGCGCAGTCCCCTTTGGCGTTGTTTTTACCAAAGACGTTGGAGAACTCTCCAACTCGACCATCAATATGAGGGTTAAGTGGGAAATGGGCATATCCGCTCCAAAATGCTGACCCGGCAGGCTTATTATTCATGACATACGCTGGAAGGCCCATGCGCAACTCGAGACAGAGTTGTGCAATTTGAGCACCTGGAGAAATCTGTGCAGTGCTGGCGGTGGACACTGCCTGGGCTTTCGGGAAGGAAACAGAGTTTATGGAAGGCATGTGCCCATTTTCAACAAGCCATTCAATAGCAAGTTTGCAGCAGTGCTGCTTCGCAAGTTTCTTATTGCCAAAGCCATGTGTAGAGCTAAATGGTTCCGGACGCTCACCGATAGTCACAGAGCAAACGAAACGAGGCGGGAAGCCTGCAGCAGAGGACTCCGTGAATTTGTGCTTTCCTGCATTGATATGGATTTGATGGTATTCTATAATGAAGTCAATATTTGTTTAAAACTAGTAACAAACGGAATAAAGGCTTTAAGTACCTTGGAGCTTGCCAATCCAGTTCATGGAACCCAGATCTGGAATGGATTCCCCGCTCTCACTCGCAGCCTTGTCGTTCACCACGACGCTCGACGTTGCCTTGGGTGACTGCACTAGTGGAGGAGTATTTTGTACATAGGGCTTGCCGATTTCCGGAGCTGGAAAACTAGCATCGAAATCCTCGATGCTTATGAATTCGATGCCCGAAGATATTGGTGGTGCCTGTGATGCTGTGGTCTCCATGGCTACCTGAGAAGCAACAGCAATGATTGATCTTTTGTTCTAAGGGTACAGAGGGGTGTAATTGGAATTTAGTATAGTAAAGCAGAACTATCTTTAAGTGATCGCGGAGGACTTGGTTGGTGAAGAAGCCAGCAAGTTGATTCAGATGCCCAAGGCTGGTTGTTTTCGGTGTGGTAAAGCAAGCATCTGAAGGAGGGAGAAGAGGAAGACACGCATTAAAGCAGAACCTGCAGCCTAGAACACCATATTTAGTACCTTCCATATTTTTGGAAGATAATACTGGCTGTACTAACCGACCCATTCACAAACTGGGGTTACTCGCCGCCAAAGGTGTGAAGAGGAACCGTCTGTAAGAGAGAAGTTCACGGTTGTATTTGGGTAGACAGTAATTACTTTGTTTGCTACATTTGCCAGTAAATATATAAGACAGTGTAGCGCCGAGTAATTGAGAGCATTTATTTTACTCGTAGTTTCTGCAAAAGTTGCTGTCATACATAGTCCCTTTCAGTCTTTTGACGGCACGAGATCATGGTTTATACAGAATGCTTCAATAAACTTCAAACGGGTGAAAAATGGAACGTAAAAGTGTGATTCCGTGTTGGGTATACCGGAAGTTATCCAAACTCCACAGAATCATATATGTTCTATACAAATCATTCAAAGAATCCTCCATCGCTACCATTGTCGTCGTTATCCACCTCATTAACCATTGGCTCGTGGATTGCGGGCTTCTTTGCCGCCTTCGTTGTTATTAAAGCACCAGTCTTTATCATGGCCTTCCTCCTCTCTCTGCGGTTCAAGGTGTAGTCCTGCGGCTCTGGAACACGTTCCTTCGGCTTTGCGTTTTCTCCTGATTCCGCCCTCTTGTTAAAATTCTGATTATCTGAAGCAAGTCGTGGTTTTGCCGTTGCTGGTTTCTGCCTGTTCGTCTTTGGCTTCTCAACATGCCCCTCTCTCACACCATACCGTAGCTCCTTCAGCGTGCCTTCCTCCATCCGCCTTTCAATCTCTGCCCACATCGGTGGCTTTACAACATCTTTTTGTTGTTCCTCACTCTCCTCCGCACCTTTCGGCGGATACAAGCTGATATATCGTTCATTCAGTGGGTACGCATGAGCGTAGTTTAGGTCAACTTCGGCAATATGCATCTGGGCTTTGATATCTTCGACATCTTCCTCGGTCGTCGCTTCTAGCAGGCGCTTCTTCAATTTCTTGAGCGTCCTCGTCGCTTTTTGTCTCTCTGTGATTTATGTTAATGGCGACCAAAGGACTCTTCGAAATCTGATGCTTACCAAAGAATCGTACCATATGGTACTTTTTTATCATTCGCTGTCTCGTTTTCTCCTCGTCGGCAGCATTTAGTTCTTGCTGGTATGCGGCAAGTGCTCGCTCGTTTTCGATACGGACATCTGCTGGCAAATCCTCAGATCGTGCAAGAAGACGAGTCACATCACGTATCCGCTTCTTGACAGCGTTCACACTGGATGCGTGCACCTGCTTCCTGATCTTTGGTGGTCCCTCACGGCGGGGTTTCTTTGCAGGTTTGGGATCGTCCTGGCGGACCTGCGGCTGTCTTGATTCATGGATGCCATCCAGATCTTCGTGTGACCGTTTGGCAGGCATTTTGCCTATGGAGAGTAAATGAGTTTACCGTGAAGGTATTGCGGCGCTTGGATTGAATTCTCGTTGGTTTGCGATTTAACTTTCTGACAACGGATTAAAGTTTTACCGGTAATCGGATTAACCTCCTATCGCGACCCACTCCGTACGGAGCTTCGTTTCAATCCAATGAACAACACTTACAGGCAGTACCGTCTCTCCCCTGTATGTATTGGATTTTCTAGGATGATATCTTGAGTTATTCTTTGCATTATCTTAAATCCTGTTCAACGTTATGCGGCTTTGAGAGTCTGGTGACGTCCTCCCATCACCTGACACCTCCACCGTCCAGCATGCTTTGAGGATTGCCAAACTAGCATGTTTGGATAGGGCTCTAAGACCGAGCAAATCAAGAGAATAGTATTTTCATCATGGACCGCGGCGAAGGGATTATCAGGTGGTCGCCCAATCGGACAAGGGATGAGTTCTTATCCATCAACGTCAACTACCGGATTCTGCAACTGCACAAACCCACAGGGCAGATTGTCCCGGAACAATTTGATTATGAGGATGTAGCGAAATACACCGATTTCCAAGGGTTTGGGACGTATGATTGGTCTCCAAGCAATCCTGGTCTTGTTGCTCTTGGGACTAAGAGCGGAGAGGTCCATCTCCTCCGTGTAGACGATGGCTCAAACGACTCCATGATATTGCCGCTGAAGCTCCAGAGAACTTGTCAAGCAGTTGCTTTCAATACCACGGGACTCTTGGCAGTCGGCCTTGATCGAGTGCGGAATGATCAGTGTCTACACATATGGGACATAAACCAGCGCCTATCAAATTGGGATCCTGCGAAAAAGGGTTGGCAAACGCCCCCATTTCCCGCCGATCCGCTTCATAAATTAGAAGCAAGTGTTGCAATAACGAGCACTCGTTGGTTTGAGGACCAACCCCAAACGTTGGTAGTTGGGGTGAAGAATCAAAGCGTCAGAATTCATGACCTCCGCGGTTCGTTTCACTGGCAAAACCTGTTTGAGTATTAGCTGATAATGCATAGATCCCAATGGTGCTGTTATAAGTTTTCAAACAAGATGCAACAATAATCTTGCAATTGATCACAGAGACCCAAATTACTTCGCCTCATCCTCCCTTGATTCACCAGGCGTCATGGTATGGGATCGCCGAGCCACGTCTCGCCAAGTGGCTTCGAAGATGTACAATGATACTGTCGACTCCAGCGACGTGCCTTGGGGGTGCGCCTTGAAACTCAACCGAGTGATTGACCCTAAATACGACACGAATATTCGGAGTTTAAGGTATTGTCGGGACCAGCGTGGTCTCTTGGCAGTTCTTTCCAGTGCTGGGGAATTGCAACTCATCTGCACCGAAAAAGAGCACACAGAACCAACGCCCGAGAACGATGCTGAAGGATCACCAGAGCTGCTGGAAGTTAAGAGGTCACATGATTTGCAATACCCCTACTTCAACGAGAACTTTGGGTATTCTCATGAAGACCGTATAGTATCTTTCGACTGGGTGACACTCGGCTCTTCGTACTACCAACCTAGGGTCATCACACGACGAAGCAACCACAAGATGGGCGTCATTTTGAAACCATCTCTATCTCGAAACCTTGTTCTAGATTTGTTAGATTTCTCATCGAGAGCAAAGCGTATGTGAAATATTCTCACCTAGTTCAGGCTAGCCGTGCTAACACTATGTCAGATACAAGCCGGGGAACCGTACCAAAGTTTTCAGACGAGAAAGAGAGAGAGGCGGTTTTAAAACCGCTGCTTGAAGCGCAGAAACGAAAGGATATTGAATTTGGCCCCGACGGGAAAATCAGAAAATTGGAGCCCCCACTCTCTCCGACAAGCCCAGATTCTACTTCAAAATTGGATACTGTACTTCTCACTGCCGAAGAAAGCTCCATGACACGTCCAAACGAACTTGCTGGTACAGGGCTGGATGGATTGCTCGCAAGCCGCATTCTATCAAGTAGGGAACGCCATGAACAGTTATTTTCTCGAGAATCGAGTAACCAAGTATCTAAGGATACATTGCCAGACCGAATTAATTCGCAGATGGTAGCCCGCATTAAACAAGGTTACTTGTTCAACTGTCTAAGAAACGCCGATATCCTTGCGGATGATCCGTGGCTGAAAGACGTGTGGGTATGGATTGATGGTGCAGAAGCCGCTGCTGCTGGTGACGGTATGGTTTCGGGCCAGTTGAACCTTGCATACATGGGCGTACAGAGTATTTGGAATAATGACCTTGGTTCTAAGTATAGATCAAGGTTAATTGACCCAACTACTGCTGCCATACCCGACGAAGAAGAGTGGGGCGCAGCTCTTGCAGATATTAATAAGAAGGCGGGCCGTGGGCTATTCAAAAGCGTCCCGACAAAGCGCCCCCATCACCGGCAAATGTGCCTGGCTATATGTGGCTGGGGGAAATCCCCGGCAGAACTTGAACAGGACCTATTGGGTCTGGAAGCAAAGGGCCAATATACAATGGCAGCCGCATGGGCTCTTTTTGAAAAGAATCCAAAGCGAGCAGTTGAGTCTCTAAAACGTGGAGGAAAGAACCTTCTTTTCATTGGCCTTGCTCTGAGCCTTCAGGTCAAGGAGAATCCTCCTCTTGAAAAAGAAGAGTGGGACTACAATATGTCTGATCTTTCGGACATGGCTGATGATCCCTATCTTCGAGCCATATATACACTCATCAGCACAGGCGACTGGCGAGCAATTGCCAACGAAGCGTCTTTGCCACTGCGAGACCGAGTTGGAGTTGCGCTCCATAACCTCGATGACACTGAGCTTCCCAACTGGCTTAATCGGCAAACAGCAGAAGTTGTTCGCACTGGTGACATTGAGGGCCTGGTACTCACGGGTATTACAGACAGCGCCGTATCCCTACTAAGCGCCTATATCGAGAAGTTTGGCGACTATCAAACTGCTACTCTAATTATCCACTTTGCTGCACCATTATATATTGACGACTTTAGAGTGTGGCAATGGCGAGCCGATTACCAAGACCTACACAACAAGAACCGCCTATTTGTTGATCGCTGCCGATTTGATGTTCAAAGCACAAAAAAGAGCAGGGACAGAGATGGACTTACTGTTATCAAGCCACGGCCACGACAAGTCACCCTGCGTTGTATGCACTGTGACACCGCTTTCACCAACGACCTCGACAATACCGGCTCCAACGCTTCGACGCCGAAAGTCTCGGCGGTTGCTGCGTCTGGGGACCGAAATCCGTTGTATAGCTCTGGCGTGCACTCGGGAATCAGCTGTCCAAAGTGCGGGCGGCATCTACCACGCTGCGGCATCTGTCTGCTGACACTTGGAATGCCGCGAAGTGATAAGGACCGTGTGGCTGCAGAGCCATATCAGCGACTCGCGAACTTCATGAGCTTCTGCATGAAGTGTGATCACGCGTTCCATGCGGATCATGCGAGAGGCTGGTTCAAGGTGCATAATGAGTGTCCGATTCCGGAGTGTCACTGTGCATGTAATGCGGATGTGGGTGGAATGGGGACCAGGGGTGATGAGGAGGATGCTACGACGAAGGCTAGAGCGGAAGAGAATGATGGGACCGGTGATGATGATGAAAATTAGGAAGGGGAAATAACCTCCAGCATAATATAAAGGGGACCTAGTGAGATGAGGGTTTAATAGCAAGTTGTTATAATTGCGGAATTGAACTGAAGAACCAAATTTCAACCTCATTCTGACGGCTGAGGCGACATATGGTGAGATATCGCAAAGCAGAACTTGGACTAACAGGGATAGGTCTGGTTTGAAAGTTTGGTAAGGCAAGTCGGTGAACAACTGTCAGCCTGTCAGCCTGTGTAATTGCCGTTTCCGGTTTCTCTAGTCATGACGTCGCATTCGAGGAGCCGCTGTAATTCTCGTGGCCTATGAGAACCTACTGATCGCTCAGGTACTAACCCGTATGAAGCCCTACCCAGTAATTGTTAATTAAAGCACGTGTGGGACTGAAAATTATACATTGCAGTAGTTCCTCAGACCAGCATGCACTATATTGTCGAAGCTAGATTGAGGTAGGGGGATGTGAGATCTAACATGAGACAAATTCCCCGCGGCGTCTGATCTCTCTACAAAAGAAACGGCATGTTATTATCCTCAATGAGCCCACAGAAGTCTAATTATATGGTCCATATTTCTTACACTACATATTCGTTGAGGAATCTCAGTCACGGGCCGAGCCATGGCTTGTGACGTTGTGCGGGTCCACTCGAGCTTACCCCGCAGGGCCTGTCAAAAGCCGACAACACATCAGTCAATGCTGCATCCGTTCCTGACACCATACTTCTATCCTCCATACAACCCCTAGAAAACCCCAAGGGGAAATAGTTTCAAGGAATTTAGCTGACAATTCAAGCCCGAGTAGCTGCAATACCCCGTCTGGCTCCCGAGCTGCGTCGTGCCGCATGCTATGGTCTCCTCGTAACCTCGCCCCCCTTCCGTATATCGGTTCTCATCGCCACACCCGCGTATATATGATGCATGCGACACCGCCATTTCCTTCCTACCAAAGTATCTATTCAAAAACGTGTCGCACGGAGGCCATATACCCACGATGTGCATCCTCCTAGTGTCGACGGCGCACCCCGCGTACGCCCTCGTCGTTATCGACAACCGCGACGAGTTCATACTACGCCCAACTTCACGGCCGCACTGGTGGCACGCAAACAAGCAGGAGATTCTTTCAGCGCGGGACCTGCAGCGCGAGGAGCAAGGGACCTGGCTCGGCATTACGAAGCGCGGCAATTTTGCTGCCCTGACAAATTACCGCGAGACGGACTCCAATGATGTTGAGCACCCGGTACAGGGGTCGCGGAGCAGAGGTGGGATGGTTACAGCGTGGTTGACAGACAACGAGAGTGAAGATACCGGGACATTTGTTGAAAGGCTGCTCGAGGGCGAGGGCGTCAAGGATGTTGGTGGCTTCTCGCTGCTTTGTGGGAAGTTGAAGAAAAGAAAGGAAGGCGAGCGGGATGAAATCAATCCATTGGCTATTGTAAGCAATCGCTGCGGAGCCGCTGAAGAAGTGCCATGGATAGCGGAAAAGAGAGGAGAGGTGTATGGATTGAGCAATACGTCGTATACGGATCCAGTCGCTTGGCCCAAGGTCGTGCTTGGAAAAGAGAAGTTGTCAGAGACGATTGATGAGTGCGTCAATGAATCCTTGGGGGAGGATGACTTTGTGCGGAAATTATTTGAACTCTTGGACACGGATACATTACCTCCAGCCAATGGTCAATCTTTCGACAAGCTCATATTCCAGTTGAGAAAGTCAATATTCATCCCATCAATAGGAAATGCAGATCCTGCAGTTGGGATATCAAAACCCGACACACTATCTTCAACAGACCAGGCAGATACCAAATTGGTTGATTCCGTGGAGAAACTGGAGGAAATAGAGACGCCGAACATTGCTGCTCCACCAATAATGAGTGGAATATATGGAACACAGCGCCAGACTATCATGCTCGTAGACTGGGATGGGAAAGTTAGCTTTATTGAGAGGTCTCTATGGGATGACTGCGGTAAACCTATACCACGCGGCGAGGGGGACATGAAGTTTGAGTTCCAGATTGAGGGATGGGATGCATTGGACAATGAGTATGTAGCCCTTAGAACATCGCGTCTATAAGGAGCCAAATTACTGAGTGATAAATATTAATTAAGAACACAGGTAAACCACCAAGTAACGTCATGAGACTCAATATTGCTACAGCAAATCACCCATCTCAAAGACTCTGGAAAGTCTATATATTGGCCATAATTATCGTCCTCGTACTGCTGTTTTAAAGGCGGCATCTGCAATACCTGCAAACAGAGGAGCATCATGCAGGTGACTAACACCTGCATACGCCACGACAACGTTAGAAATATGCGTTTGACATACCGGCTTTTATGCCTACGCTGTATATTCAGACGAACATTTTATATGGGAGAGGATGTATTTTCTTTTTGTCGTTTTGTGTTGTTAAGCATTCTCAGATGTATTCCCGGGGTTGAGCAATAAAACACCCCAAAGTTAATAATTGAGCTGCCCATGATACATTTACTTTGTTCTCTCCACTTCACGTTTACGCCCTTTCTCTCTTGAATCTACAATATTTCGGTGGTATTTTGTCGAACTGTTGTGACGATCATATGCTTCAGGGTGCTAATCGCTACTGTCGGACATTCTCATAAGAAGCCTAATTTGGCAAGAGGTGCTTTCCACCTCCTGACATTTCACAACACAACTTCGGCACATCAGCTTTTGAAAACAACAATTCACCCCCAGTATGTTTTCAGCTGTCAATGACAGTTAAGAGTCTTCTTCAACAACCCATTTCATCTCATGCCAGAGTGAGCTGCTCACCTAGCAACCATATCAACAATTGCAATACCACAGCCCTGCAGAACCCCCGCTTCGTTGAGTTCCGTGGTTAGTATATTTAACCTTCTCCAATGAGGTATATTTACCCATTGCTAACCTTGACAACCATATCAGACTACGAATACGATTATGTCGTCCTCTAACCCGACAACATATGATCGGGAGCGTGATCGAGAGCGCCAATACAAACCAACCTACATCTCTCTTCCAAAGTCAAGATCATCAATCAACTTTGGAGCTCCATTTCTTCCACCTATGCTAAGTGGCATTCCAAAGTCGGAATCTTCGATGAATTTTGGGGCTCCCTATCTTCCACCGACGAAAACAGCCGCTCGAAGAAGGCGCGACAGAAGCTTGGGACCATTGGCGGGAAACGAAGTCGATCTCCACAGTGCACCTACTGTTGCCACATCTGGCCTCACAGCTTCTGTTTCCCAGATGTTTATGCATCCTTCAAATAGGCTCCTAACGCCGACTAAAATCCCAAGCCCGACACGAGCTTCTCAGGCAAGGGTTAAACACCAACAAAGCACCTATTCTATGACGGATGGCGACCATAACGGCTTTGACAGTCATAATAAGCAAAGGCCCAAGGGAAAGGCACCTGCTCGAAAGCAATATATTGTCGATGGTGATAAATTCACGCAGGTCTTGCCAACGACTCAGAAGAAGGGTCGAGAGAATACCCCTGAAGGCAGTCAAACGAAGCCTAAATATCGAGCTCCAACGCCCGCAGCGCCAACGCAGCCAGTACCACCACTCACGAGAGCGAGCACTTTCCAGGTGATTACCTCCCTTTCGAACTCAATGTCGCTCAGCAATCTTCGCAAAGTATCATCCCAACTATCACTCAGGGGCTCCGCAACGAACGCGACCAGGTCCAGCTCAGGCCCGGCGGCGTTTTTTTCTAGAGGCTCGCACCCAAGCACGCCAACCCCAGCTGTTAACCTTCGAGATATTCAAAAACGCATGCCCCAAGCCTACTGGGCTGGTCGGTACCGGACGCTCGACGACAAATTTCGCAGCGAGAACTTCACTATGGAGTACTTGGAGTCGCCCGCGGTACTTGAGGCGCTTAGAGATATAGAGAAGAAGGGAGAATCATTCGAAGATGACAACATGTCTAATGCAGACCAGCTCCGGTGCCGCCGAGTCTTCGCAGTTTTAGAAACCCACTGTAAAACACCAGATGCGACGAAGAGCCTCTGGAGCTTCCAGCAGGCGTATGCGAGGAATCTGAAATGCCAGCAGCTCCTGCCCACAGGAGGAACAATTCAAGACAAGGAAAACATCTTATTTCGCGCAGCTGGGAAATTATTCAACAGGAATAGAGCCGTGAGTGTGCTGAGCGATAAACGATTTATGAAGAACGAGACGAAGGCTGAAGCGAGGATGTACAGGAAGAAAGTCATTGAAAAGTCGCTCCGTGAACAGAAATTCCGGTCTGACCAGTATGAGGAGTTCATAGACGCACTTAGAAATGAAGAGTCTCGTTGAGAAACTGGAGGATGGGTTTGTACGAATAGTCTTTGTAAATGAGACATGAAGCACTGGAGAGAAGGGATCTGACGGTCCATGACCATGTATAGATAGACACGAAGAACTGCTTTGGTCTGTAGGAATAGTATGCCAAACCGTAAACGCATCAAGAGATTTGCAAATACCTGGGTAGAGATACATTATTTGAACACTTATTTGATACCTACATGGCCGATGTATATTATTTTGCTATGAAGCTACCAACTTTATACCTTATCCCAAACCCAGACGCCACGCTATGCGAAACCAGATATACATGACGATATACACCGCGCTCCAAACCCATTATTTAATCTTGCGACTCTTAATATAGTCCCTCAACTGCTCATGCTTCGTGACAAAGAAGCTCCTCTTCGCATCGCTCCTCCACACCAACACGCCAATTTCATCTGCATACCTGACGCAGCCCTCGTACTCCGCCAGTGACGCAAAGTCCTTAAACAGGAAGCCCGCCGTCGCCTTCATGCGCTCGTTCTCAATCTGCCAGAGCTTGATCTGGTCGACAACTGTGGGTGGCAGCACGGGTGACTTGCGCCGTAGCTGTGGGTGCGCATGCGTCGTCAGATACGAGATAATCTGGTCGGCTGTGATGCCGTGCTCGATGGCTCCGCGAACGGAGTCACGCGTGACACGGCCAGATACCATGTTAGGGTAGCGGGTGGAAAGTTTGGCAAAGAGGGCAAGAACGGCGATCTGAAGAGGAGATGAGGTATAGGCGTAAAGACGGTAGTTGGTCTCGATGACAATGAATCCGGTTGTGCCCCCCGAGGAGGCGGGAGAGGCCGCAGCTGCAGAAAATCCGGAGGCGATGGAGCGGAGAGCCGAGGCAGACGATGTGAGGGTTGTGGCAAGTCGGGTGGGGAAGAAAGATGATGATGATGGGGGAGAATATACAAGCCCAAAGTCTGCGAGAATGGAAAGCATGGTTTGTTGAGTGGCTGAAAGGGTAGACGTGGAATATGCGACGCCTAACTCGAGAGAACCGAGCAGGAAGAAAAATGAGAGTAGATCGACGTGATCCATACCCAGCTCTTCGGAGTGCTCAAGCCAAAGTAGAAGCACAGTCCAGACCTGCGCATTAGCTTCTTGGAGGAGGAAACTGAAGCCCGCCTGGGTAATGCCGACTCCGCTGTATCTGCCTTTGGAGTCGACGAGGGCACCCATCTGGAGAAGCTGTCGAACGTTCGCGGATGGGTATTGGGCACCGAGAAGTGACGGGTCGCCGCTGCTGTTCACTACGTAGTGGAGAATCCCTTCCCATTGGGCGGTGGCGTATTCATCAAGGAAAGAGACGGTGATGCTGGGGTCTTGAGCGGCGTCTGATGGGATGCCGAAGGATCCATGGTCCCCGCCACCAGTTAAAGCCAATCGGAGGGAGGTTGCGAAGTTGTGCGTTAGGTTGAGCGCAGGAGGGCCATCTCTGCTTGCCGCAGTAGATGTCACGATATGAAGACGGGATAGAATTGCCAGAGCTTTGCCCTTTTCACTGCTACAAATGAGATACTGGACAGGTCAAGAATGGATGATGGAAACGGACCTCTTGCTGCCGGGTCGTACCCAGTTGTCTAGCTCAGACAGTAGCAAAGGTTTGGGCATATATAACATTCCCATCACAAAGCACTTAGCTGCTCAATAATATCAGACTCTGGACGATCAAAGTACGGTTCTTTTAGCTTGCCACTTACCCAGATGTGGGAGCATTCGCCGGAACACGGCCAGAGCCGTCGACGGTTGCTCATAGAGTCGTCTGAAAGTCACGCCCGGGAGCTTCTCCAGATACTCAAAAGAGGCGAGCGATGAGGCCGACATATCGAAGGTTATGATTATCTTGCCACGGAGATAAGCTGCTATCCGGTCATCCTAGAGCAAGAGGCTAGCTGTTGGGCGATGAGGCTGAACTTTGTCCACAGGTAGTGAGGCCCGAGGCTGACACTTTTTGGCCGGATCGGATTAATGTTTCCGCGACGTATGGTTGTAATTGGCACAATACCAGATATCATCACCACCAACACTGGTCGTTGGACAGAATAATTTAATTTACTCTATTCGATTACAACCTATCCCCCTGTTTTGATCCCAACCTATCCACCTGGCAGACAATCAATTAGACCTTTCTAACAATGGCTGCTTTGAAATTCGTCAGATCCGTAAGCTGTTTTACCAACGCCGCAGGAACGCGTATATTAAAATGCTGACGTCTCAAAGGTCCTGAAATCTTTCATGGTAATCTTCTAAAACTTGCCCCTACAGGTTTGACCTAGGGATTGGTCTCCGCTTGTAATACTGACATGGGGAATATCAGGCAGAGTCTGGGCTTGAACCAAGGTAAGTTTATCAAAGCACCACAAACAGGGCACTTCTCCTATTCTTTGCATCTCTCCGTGAGCTGGGTCCGTGGTTTGAGTAACCCAGGTCTCTGTTATATTGGTCGAAACGGCGCGACGCGCCTCGGTCTTCCGAACCTTTCTTTTATTCTTAGTATACTTTTCAGCCTCATTGTTTCAAGCGCGAGCCCTCAATTTGTTTCAATTACTATTCAGATCTCGGGCAATAGCGTCAATGTCCAAGTTGGAAAATTTACTCGTTTTTCAACATTGTCCTTCAATGCCGGGAAGAAAGGAGAAGGCATCATATCAGCCGTATGCTAACTGGTGAATTTTGCCATAGGCTTTTTGGAGAACATGTGAGTTTATCCAGGTAGCGCCTCAATGTCAACGAGACAAATGCCGGGTGATGCCTTGAATCACAAATCTACTTTGTTGCTTATTTGCGTGTTTGCAGCTTCGAGTGACGACGGCTGAACCAGGGCGCGTCGAAATGGAACTTGACATCCGGAAAGAACACACCGTTAGCCCGGCGCCTTCCAACGGTTTCCTTGCAAGTTGCTGAGATCTTCACAGAACCGCCTGAATATTATCCATGGGGGAACCATCGCAAGCATGGGTTAGTTCCCCCATTTCCCCACAAAATATATTGCCATTGACTCAGGAACGTGGCAGTCGATCTCGGAGGCTCGCTGGCGGTTGCTTCCAGAGGACTATACGCTACGGGCGTTTCAACAGATCTCAATGGTGCTTACCCTCCTTAATAGCGGGGGCGGGGCGGTCCTGGTAAATGGAGACCCCAACTGAAGCTTATTTAGTGACATACTTAAACTCCGGCGGAAAGGTGGGAGACACGCTCCGGGCAGTCGTGACCTGTGACAAATGTAGGCATTCCTCCGAGAAGCTATGATACTACTTCCTTGAATTCTAACACTTGCGGTACCCGCCTCATTAGTTGGCAAAACTCTGGCTTTTACCTCTGTTCAATTTACGAATAGCAAGGGACAAGTGGCGGCACGGGGAAGTCATACGAAGTACGATGTCCGCGATAGACTGGTCCTGCGAGCCGGAAATTCGAATCAATACTGACAATACGCAGATATGTGGCTCTCGCATGGAAGGATTCCAGGAACATAGTTGAGGAACTGTCGCCAAAACAGACATAGATAGTGTTGACTGCACTCGTGGGGTATGGTGCCGCCCGGCAGTGAGGGGCTAACCATTACTCAGGATCACCAGGTCGCAATGAATTTGAACCGCCTTGTTGTGTTACTCCACTTGTATTATAATCCCTGCATTGAGGCCCTTCTATCAATATTGATCGGCATCGATTCACGCTTTTAAGCGGACCTATATCATCCGCAAAGAATACGCACACACACCGGTATTCTGTGCCGAACCCTACAGTGTCGTGATTCGTGGCACATTTCTGATGGAAGGCGACCAAAAGATTCTGGAAGACTCAAAAGACAGACCGGCGGTTTCAGGATTGTTCTTTCATTTGGAAGAGACACCAAAGATCGAGATCCCCTCTGTCTAAGTCGCCCTAGCGGTTTGCACAGAACTTCGGTACCATGAAGACAAAGGGCACGATGTGACTTGGAGGCTGCAGCCGTGCAACATCCCTAGTCAGGTGTGGTTGTTTGACACTCCCTGGTGACAAGGATGAGGATTCTAGAAAAATAGAGCCAACACACTCGCGATGAAGTCTCATTTGGGTGGGTGAATGGCGCCTCGACGAAAAGTCGGTGGGTGTGCCGCCGCTTTGATCTCCTTTGGACATGGGCAGCCGCCTCCACAGTGATCATCGGGCTGGGGTGCGGGTTCCATTGCCGGCGGGTACAAAGTTAGTGGGAAAAGCGATGTTACTCCAGCGCCAGAGTCGTCGTATGTCATGTATCACTAGTTGGTAGTTTGCGGGACACTTGCGTGGCTTGAAGAACACTACTGTCCATGGCCATCAAGATGCGGGTTATGTGCGACGACGTCCTGAGTGGCAGTCGAGGACTTTTACCGGGGCCAAGCACTACAGATTAGACTCGATGTGCATAAGAGCAGTAATAACAGCATTTACTATGACCGGAGTTTACGGGAGAAAACCAGTCGGCTTCCTTAAGTGGTCCAGTGAAGCGAGAAAGTTTCAAACCCAAGCCAGCCGGTGGTACCTGCATTGTCTGGCGACATTCCTTCTCATGATCCTCGGCGGCCCTCCGAATACTCTAGTATTCCTAAACTACGAGATTACGAAGGACGACGAATGACGCCGCTTTGCGGCCACGAAAGGGCCGCGTATTCAACTGCAGTTCCGGGCATCGGCGTTACGATACCTTGCGGCTTTTGTTATGCGACGGGCTGTCTCCAGAAGGTTTCAGCCTTGCCGAGTTGAGTGAGTGAGTGGGTTGTGGGAGTGTAAGTACAGTAAGACGGTGGGCAGATGGTGTTGGCCGGAGAGGGATTCTGTGCACAGCATGCATCTGGAGGGGAAATGGCAATGCGTGATTGGAGAGCACATCTCTCGCGACCCCCTCGCGCTTTCGCACCCTTCGCACCCTTCCGACCGTCCTTGCATAACCTTTTGACCCATGCTATGCCTCATTTTCTCACATCAATGTGCGTGGTTAACAGGGAAGATCTGGAAACCCTGGCTAGAGCTCCTTAGCCTAATGTACAACATGTCCGTGTCGCGCGCGCGAATATGCCAAGGCCATACAGCAGGACGAAGAATGAGAAGAGCCATTCAGAGAGTCCCCCTCTTTTACCCTTGGAGGTGAGGAGCAAGTCGGGCCACGCTGATCGCACAAGGTGATGGGTGTAGGTACTTTTGAGTTTCTCCGTGCTCAGCCCCTCACGACTCTGTAGCCGAGTACTCTACAGGGTGTACTTTTTTACTCTCCAGCACATCCAAAGGGACAGCAGATTTGCGCCACCATTGTCGAAGCACTGTTGGTCCAGATCATTATCACCCCAAGAGTACAACGGAGAACAACGGAGCACAGGAGGGCACTCTACAACAGAGTGAACGAGCCTGGCGGCCCTCTGACCGAGGCAGCCATTCGCGACATGCACGTGATGCATACCAAGTCGATGCTGTTGCGATTGGTCGTGTCCCTTGTCATGCCCTTACCGCTAAGGCCGGGGATTATGCCATGCCGCAGAAGTGTCGGGCGATGGTGTCTTCGTTCCGGCTTGACTTCGCTTGGCTGGACTTTCGTCTCGCAACAATTCTGTTGCTCAGTACTACCGCCCGCTGGAGGTGATGTTGCGTTGCGTGGACATAGGTTTGAGTCTTCCTTCTTGGAGTGCCTATCTATCTGCCACCATGAGCTGTCCAAATTCTGGGTCTTCAGTTCCACACGAAGCCTTTGGACCCGCCTCGGGAAGTTGCTTGTATGAGATGTTGCGGATCGTAGATCTGAAGCAGGCTTCGGTACATCTAGTGACGCAAGTACAGTTCCTGTGAGGTGAAAGCGCTCATATTAGCACTTGTCTGGGGAAGGGAAGGGTAGGCGCGGTACTCGTAAATTGAACATTACAGGGCCCGGGTCTGGGGTGCGTCGGAGGGTGTGGTGGAGAGATAGAAGAGAGAGACACGTAGGGACCACGAAGGGCCTGTACAGCGGAATGTGCTGCACAACACATTAATGTCGCCCGTAGGCAAAAACGAGTACGGTATGCATATCCATGGACCACCTGCCGTGGAGATGACAGGTGGGCAAATGTGGGTTAGTCCTTTCAGCTTCACAGCCAGAGTGTGAATTTCAAACGGCCGTGCAGGGGTATCGCACCGAAATCCACGCGACTAAACCGCGCTATGGTGAAGCTACCACGGTTGAAAATCGGCGAACAAGCCCTGGACCGACACTAGAAGCACCAGAAGGTGCAAAGAGAAGCATACAATCTATTTTACAATTGAGCGGCATGCTCATCATGTACAATCACCTTGTTGTACATATATCATAACAACCATTTTGATACGGTAGGAGACAGTCTCGCACAGGTTTGATACCTGGCATAACCATACCCGCCAGCAGCCACATTGATAGACAGACACACTTCTTCGCATCCTAAAAATGCCAGGGAGTGCCTGTCACTGACCCCACTTTTGTTCAGTCTGGCTACCTTGCTTCCATGCAGGTTTGAACATATGCAAGCACGAATTCTCGAGAGGAAGGACGACGACTCTGCACATGCGAAACTCCGGCTGATTAGATCCATCCCCTGCACGCACAGGCGGCCTTGTCCACTGGCCTCCAGCCCATCTTTATTCAGCATGGAATGGAAGGAGGAGCAGGACATGGATAAATCATGCCACGGATAGGTACCATGCAATTGGCGCCGTGAGAGCAAGTACCCTCTCCCTTGTCGTTTACCCCCCCCCGCCTTGTCCTGGATTGCCAAGCCCTCATCTCCGGAGGGAGAAAGAAGAAGCCTTTGCACAATTGGCGTGGCGCCGTCAGAGGTGCTACTGTCCTATTACAGTAGCTGCGGGATGTTTTCCCACCTCGGACCGCATTTGAGACGTTGTCATTGAGCTATACGTTTGTGGCGCTCTTAAAGCATGGTACGCTTGTCCAGGTCGGCGGAGCGAAATGTCTCTCTGCCATATTATGGAGTGACGGGAGAAGGGCGGAAGATGGGTCCACTAGCGACATGCCATTGCCACGTCGGAGAGAGGGGGACTGGTTGGCCTTGTTTTTCCTAACTTTTGGTTGGTGTGGCCGGCTGGTGGATGGCAGGGTTGTCACGTTCAGGGACCACTCTGAGCTATGTCTTTGAGACTACGTGGATACAACATTCAGTTCAGCCCTAGAGAATCTTCTACTGTGGAAATCATAACTATCACCAAGCTGGCCTCTCTATTGTGCTGTCAAGTATCAGAAATTACAGTTATCAAGATAGCCGCCCAGTTCGCAGCAATGGTCATGCGTCAAGCCATTTAACCTCTCGGTTCTTTCTCATATCTTGCTCGGCCTTGCTGCTGGTGTGGATTGAAAGCCTGCATGTACATCTACACACTCTACATACATTCATCCATGTCTTGCACCTCTAGGCCCGTCGAGGGAGCTAATGATCCACGCTCTATCCCAGTCAATTTCAACTAGGGTACATTCATTCTTACCTTTGGGCTACGGCTCACAGACCTCGACGATCCCTCCGCTCGTCCTTCAGCTTCTTTGGTCGTCGTTGGGCAGGCTACGGCCTTCCATGTGCGACTGGAGGCCTTCTACCGCCAGCGTCTAGCTTCTCTCTGCCGTCGCTACCGTCGATACCCTCGATACTGCTACCGTCGGCGACTAACCCGGAGCGGGACGTATAGCCAGTCCACTACCTTGCACCGCGCCCAGATACCGCTGCCTTACTCGGTCTTATCCAACCCTTCGCATACTCTAGGGATTATCGGATACCAGCGCCGATACCATCGCTGCCCCTCCCATCTCCCCCTCACCCCAGGCCACATTCAACTTAGCCTTTTTCTCCTGCACAACTCTCGATAGAGTGGACAGGGTGCATGCTTCCAGGAGCTTGTAGTACACTACGGTATTGTGAAGCAGATTCGACTCTTTGTACCAACCTCCCCTCCTTCGGGTCCCATCTTTACCCCTTCCAACCTCCATTTTCTACCACACTCCCCCCACCACCGCCACCATCCGTCGTCTACCCGCCATCAGCCACCAGGCATTAATATGTGGAGATTCCTCGGTGACTTGGACGCGGACGAGGTTTTTCCTTCCTTTAGGCTCTCAGTTCCTTGATGATCTTACGACTGTTCCCCTCTCCCTCCAATTCTCAAGCGCACTTGAGGCGAGCCCGTGCACATCTATTGCCGCTTCTTCTTCAAGCCACACTTGTCCATAGCCATTCAGGCATGGCGTTGTGACTTTTGATCCAGCACTGCACCTCGCGGTCTTTGGCCAGAGCCCCTCTTGTCGGGAGTAAGTATCCATTTAGGGACTCGCTCAACAAGGGACCAGGATTTTGTCCTTACCCTCAAGCATCTACAATTCTTAGCTCGCCTGATCATGTTGTGGTGATCCCCGGACTCAGCATCATATCTATCCCTTCGTGCCTCCAATATAACATCAGGCAATTCGTCGATCAAACCTGTGTAGTTGTCAAACCCCGCCAACCTTCGAATCGATCTTCGTGCGTCCTTAAACTTAAACAGCAGAGCTACAGATATATACACCAGCTCAGCTCCGATATCTCACAGGCTTGACTCTTATTCCATACCCGAGACTCATTTTCACCCATATCAAAGAATCTGCGCCGCACCGAGCAAGCAAAGACCAAAGATTTCAACGTTAATATCTGATCGCCAAAGCTGCCAGGAGGTGTGATCTGGTGAAGGGATCGTTTTTGACGTTTCTTGGTATCTTATTATCAAATTGCGAAGCGCTTCCTTCGGGCTTTGTTTATGAGCTGATCAATTGCGTCTCACGTACGAAAATCATTGGTATATTTGATTGATTCAACCCCTATTCTCAAGACAATATTTGGCCGGCCCAGTCGAGAAGTTCGTTCATTCAATCACGATTAGTCCGCAGGTGCGCGGCTGAGAAGTACTTATTCCGCCATCATTTTGCTCGGTCAACAACAGTCGTTCGTTGAGGCCCACACTTTCGTTCATCACCCGGCACAGCGACAGAATTCCCGTCCTTTCCAGCTAGACCTCGGCCAGCTGTTCGAGTTAGCTCTTTCAAAACCGTCACGGAATATCACAACCACAAGCCCTCAAATAACTAACCCAATGCTTGTCACCCGGCAATGCGATACTGCACGGCACACTTGGTCCTCTAACAAGCTTGGAAGCCCTTACCAATCGACTGCTTCACGCATGTCGAACCTTGAGCCATTGACAACGCAGCCGGACTGGCGGGATGCGTATTCTCAATACCTTCCATCAACCGAGACTGTTCTATCACCTCCATTTGAACAACCAATAACCTCGCACCCTGTGGATGCGCCCATCACCAACCAGCTCTTTGCACCACGCCCTCCTCTATCACATCGGCACAGCCTAGCTCAAGTTGAAGACAGGCAAGAATCATTTTCAAACCCACCGGCTGAGCGCCCCGACTCTGCTCCGCCCGTCAATGGTCTCAGGCAGGATGGCTTTAGGCTCCCAGAGCCGGCAAACTTACCTGAAATTCCTGCAAACCCAAAGTCAAGCCCTACGCTGGAAGTAAAGACTGAGGTTTCTGGTCCACCAGCAGAAAATCCCGACCAGATTGAGGCTAAGGTGGATGATGAGGATGTTGATGATGACGACGACGATGATATGCTCGATGGAGAAGAGGCGGTTGGGGGAGAAGGTAGGCCTCCACAAACAGAGGCTGAACGAAGAGCGGAACGGAGGAAAATGAAGCGCTTTAGGTGTGTACAGGTTCCAAATTGTGGGATATGTTGAGTGCTGCTAACTTGAATTACAAGGCTTACACACCAGCAAACGCGATTCTTGATGAGCGAGTTTGCAAAACAAGCCCACCCGGATGCAGCACATCGGGAGCGTCTCTCGAGAGAGATTCCCGGTCTGAGCCCCAGACAGGTTCAGGTTTGGTTTCAGAACAGGTATGTAATCCGCCTCCAAAGGTAGATCTAAGCTAACAATCCGAAGACGTGCCAAAATCAAGCGTCTCACAGCCGATGATCGGGAGAGGATGATGAAGATGAGAGCCGTCCCCGATGATTTTGATAATGTTCAGGCACTTCACTCACCATACGGTGCTGTGCATGGTATTAGCACTCCGTTGCATTCTCCTGTAGATTACTCTCAGAATTACGGAGACCCAGGCATGGGGATGCGCCCGTTGATGGTCGACACCATGAGACGCCAAGAACATGAAGAGCATCTCTCGCCAACGGGCCTCAGCCCTGCATTTGGCCATGTTGGATTTGCCTCCCAGGGCTCAATAGGCTCGCCTGATATGCTCTCGCCGCTTTCACTCGGAGGTGGTGACAGATACTACTCGAACCACTTATCAAGCCCAGGAGGCACAGGAGCTCGAAATTCAACTGTGTACAATCGCCATAATAGTATGGACAGTTATGGTATGCAAGCTTCCAGACAAGGAGCCCGACCATTACAGCCACTGCAACTACGCGAGACAATGTCGAGGTCTAGGTCGGAGTCACTACAATCACCTCTACGCTCTAGCATGTCCTGGAAGGGAGATTCCATAGATTATGCAAGCTACCCGCCGCCAGGACCCCAGAGCCCGCCCAGCAATGGGCGACAAGCATCCATATACCAAGGAGACCAAACAGGGGGGAATGGAGTCAACCAGCAGCATCAGTACGATAACCCCTCATACCCAAGTAAGTATCAAACTGGTTGTTCTGCATTGTACATCTCTAACTTGGCAATAGCCTCCAATATCCACGCATCACCAACTCATCTCACATACCCAACATCTCATCCAACTAATACCCAACCTTCCACGCCACCTGTCTCCCGCTACCGAGCTTCATCAGCAACCTTCCCGTCCGGCCTTGATCTCCGCAGCCAATACCGCTCGGTCTCTTCTCAGAGTCCGAACCAACCTATCCCCGCTACTGCGCGCGCAGCTACATTTGCTAGTGCCTTTAGCAGTGGCGGCTTTCAGAGCGCCCCACTTATGGCCCCCGCCGAGTTCAACATCCCGAGGACCCCCGTCGACGCTGTGCCTCGAGAATACCACCTTTCACAGCTCAGTGCGCCCATGGCCCCAGCAACTGACTTTGCTGCCGCATATTCACAAAGCATGAGTCCAGGTCGCCCAGCGGCGACAGAGCAAAGTACATTGGGCAGACAGCACCATGGACTGGGTCTGGAAGAGTCGCAAGACTCGCAGGACCAGGCTCAGGCTCAACATCAGGCCCAGTCCCAGCAACAGGGAGAGACGACGCACTACTTACGCCAAGATGAGTATGATCTCAACTCTATGAAGCGACGCAAGCGGACATACAGCATGTCGGGCTCTTACGACGGGCAGTGATGAAGGAACGTGCTTAGCATTTGGCGACAGTTGCGGATCGGCGGCCCGGGACGCCCGGCCCCTGTCGTCCGGCTCTATCCCTTCCTCCCGTCAAACAAGGTGTATTTTTACGGCAAAATTATGATCGGCAGCAATGGAGAAATGGATAAAATAGGGTTCTCAATGGGTGGGACTTTTGGAAGACGGGTCGGATCGGATTTTCTTAAGGGTGTGTTTGCTGTTTTATGGATGTGCGAGCTATGAATGAGATGGGTTTGGGATATGAGATAAGGATGGATTGGGGGTATCAACCATGAATTGGCGTTTACGATTTACTATCTCTGCCTTCTGTCGCAGTTCTTCTTCCTCTTCTCTGTCAATTTTTTAACGTTTCACGAAAGTACATATCACAACACATTGCCTCGTCCAATTTTTTTGATTTTTGGTTTTGGTTTGGGTTCGGTGCCAATGCTCTCGATTTCTGCCACAACGAACTGATTTCAAACTAGTTATGTTTGGCTCATATTGGATTAGATCTCCTGGTTACGTTGGGGATCTTAGAAGTTGTTGGATAGGATGGCATGTGGGTGGTGACGGGCTATGATGCTTATTTATCGATGTCGTTTTTGTAGCTTCGAGCAGGATCTCTGGCTTGTATAAATTTGATTTAACTGCGTCTGCTAAGAACATTTTCCCATATAATGCTTCCTAACATCCGGTGCCATACTGATTGATTGTGTAATGTTGTGATATATAGCGATTATACATTGCGCCTCCTACCGCGCCTTTTACCTCGAGTTCCTTTTAATAGTCGTAGAAACTAGACATTGTCAGTGCTTGGATCCTAGATCTATAGACTTCAAACTTACCCCTTCCCGCTCTTCTTTCCGAGCCACCCAGCATCCACCATCCCCTTCAACAGAACGCTAGGCCTGTATTTCGAGTCTCCGGTATCTTCGTACAGCACCTTCATGATGGCGAGGCAAGTGTCAATGCCAATGAAGTCCGCAAGCTGAAGCGGACCCATGGGGACACCAGTGCCGTTCTTCATAATAGCATCAATATCATCACGCTGGCCGACGCCGGTCTCGAGGCAGATGATAGCCTCGTTGATGTATGGCATTAGGATGCGGTTTGCGAGGAAACCAGGCCTGTCAGCTGAAACGGATGGGATCTTTCCCATGGCCTTGCAGAACTCAACAGCAGTATCAAGAGTCTCTTGGCTGGTCTGGAGTCCAGAGATGATCTCGACACCCTTCTGGATGGGAACGGGGTTCATGAAGTGTGTTGCGACAACGCGCGACGACACCGAGGTGTTGGTTGGGTCCTGGGTCGTGGCCGCTGCAATGCGCGTGATAGAGATCGATGAAGTGTTGGTAGCGAGGATTGCGTGCGCTGGGGCAATTTGACCTAGGCGCGAGAAGATGTCAAACTTCAGCGATGGGATCTCAGGGACGGCCTCGATGACAAAGTCGACCGAGGAGAGGTCGTCCATGCTAGTGGTCGAGGTGAGGCGGCCGCGAATGAGGTCGGAATCCGACTGGGAAATGCGCTCTTTGGCGACATCTTTGGCAAGGAGCTTATCTGCAGAAGTGGTGAAGTTAGAGGGCACCCTGTGTTGGAGGAGGGGCAGTCACATGCCAGCGAACTTGAGGCCTTTGTCAATTGAGGCCTGGGAAGTATCGAGGAGAGTCACTGGGACACCAGCATTACGGGCAGCAACAAGAGCTATCCCCAAACCCTGTCATGGAAGTCAGTCGTGAAGGTGCAAGTTGGCCCTGTAGCGTGCTTACCATCTGTCCGGCACCAATTACACCGAGCTTCTTAATGGCACCAGCAGCAACAATAGGACTCGAGCTGAAGGTCCTTGCATGGCTGCTGGACTGCAGCAATTGCCGCCTGAGAAGTGCTGTAGCCATATTTATTAAGATGCGCAAACAAAAATGCTAGGAATTGAAAGAAATTTTAGAGAATGAAGCTGAAAAACCAAGGTTGATATCATAGACGTTTACTCTCCGAGGCTACCCGTGATTCCGAGGTCTGTCCCCCGAAGTTTATCCGGTACCGGCGTCGAAGTTTCTCCGACAAGCCGCCCCCGCGTCCACGTCGCGTCTACCCAATTCGGTACGCGTAAAGGGCATCAGAAATGTGAGGGTCGTGATAACTCAACGAATAAACCCAGCAATGGAGTTGGCCGACGGCTCAAAAGCAGTCGTAGACCCTGAAGTTCAGGCCTACGTCTCCAGTCTCGTTACAGCAGTATGTTTATACCCATTCCACCCATCATCGCCCTCACTAATTCGCTTTACAGCTTGGCGGCAGCGGTTCAGACGAGGATGGGCGCTATGTGCTTGGAGACGATGCTCTTGCCTGTTTACGGGATATAAAACGATGGTTGAAGTTATATGACGAGAAGGCGAATCGATTAGATGTGGCACGATGTCTCGCAGAATTGAACTTGGTTGGCGGCGACCTCCTCCAGATCCTGGCAGGTTGGCCAGAAAACGAGACAGACAACAAGATAAAGTCGCGGATAGCGCTCGCATGCGTGGAGCTTCTCGTGCCGTTGACATGGCCGTTGGATAAAGGAGTTGAGATGACGGTGAATCATCATCGCCATATTCCGTTCCTCCAACTCGCTCAATTGGGCTACAAGCGCTCAATAGTCAACTACGATGGGGCGCGAATTCTACACACCGTAACTCGCGTTGCGTTACCTTCAATGGCCGTCGCTTTGAAAGATCGCAGTACTCGAGATGAGAATGTGATCAGAATGGTCCTCTACTTGTTGCGGAATATCACAATGATAGCTCCTCCGCCGGGCATCCAAGACGATGGAGATGAAGTAGAAATCTCAAGATCAGCTATTGTCGACGCATTCGACTACCAGGATATTCTCCATTTGCTTCTAGCACTCTGCTCGTCCATGGGGGAAGATTTTAACACCCAGGACGTCGTTGTTATGGAGATACTCTTTCATTTAATCAAGGGCATTGACATTGAAACCCTGTTCATGAACGAGAAGCAGCTAGACAACCATAAAGATGACGAACTGGCGAACCTGCTTAGTCAAGAGGCCGGGATGAGGAGAGCAAACGCGAAGACGGCCCCAACAAGACACAGTAGATTTGGCACTATGCTGTGGGTAAAACGGGACGACGGAAAGATGTCTACGGTCGCGGGCCAAGATGCACTAATGAACACTGCACGGAGTCTCGACAAGATGGACAAGTATAAGAAGTTTAAGCCACCGACGCGTGCATCGAAGGAAGTGAAAGGGCCCATGGATTTTGACGCCCCAGAAAAACTTAGCCAGCGAGCTAGCAATAACCTCAAAACATTTGTGGAGGATTTCCTCGACTCCGGGTTCAATCCGCTCTTTCAGAATGTACGCAAAGCAATCGATCGACAGGCTGAGCGCATTCTTGAATACCACCCGCGCCAGTTCTTTTACCTTGTCTCATGGTTCCTAGAAGCTGAACGTGTGCGACGACAGTCGAAGAAGTCGCAGAAAGGCAAGAAAGCGATAGAAAAGGACACCGATGACAGCTTCGGACTCGTGGCTACCGTTCTTAACCAAGAGATGTTCATCACCTTGAACCGCGCAATGGAAAGGGATTTTGAGAATAAATCATGGGACGACCTAAAAGCTTCGATGAAATGCTTTACGCAGATCCTACTGACTGTCCAAGAAATGTCTGAGTCAAAGCTTGACGAGGACCAAGAAATTGCAGAGAACATCCTTGCGCGCATATTTTACGAAGAAACAACACATGACCGGATTGCTAATGTCATACGCACGTTCAAAGACCAGGGGTTTGGGTATCTTGATGCAGCAACTGATCTTGCCCATGTTTATATTCGAATCCTCGAAAATTACTCGAAGCAAAATACTGACTTGCAAGTACGATCAAGGAGGCGAGTCCGCAGGAAAAAGAAGGCAGCCAGAGAGGCTGGAGAGGACGATGGGGAAGACGAAATAATCGACGACTCGGACAATGATGCCGCGCAAGCAGAGCGTGTCTCTAGGGAAAGAAAATTCGACTTCAAACGCTTCTCGTCTAGATTCTTGACCCAGGGTTGTATAGACACGTTTGTCACTTTGGCATCCTATTACCAAGAGTTAAAACCAGAACAGATGAAGAGAGCTCATCGTTTCTTGTACCGCGTGGCCTTTAAGATGGATATGAGCATTATGCTCTTCAGAGTCGACATTATCCATCTCCTGCGCAAGATTATCAAAGGCCCCCAAGGGCTTGATCCAGGCTCGAAAATGTTCAAGGAGTGGGATGAGCTGGTGAAGCACATCCTTAGGAAGTGTGTCAAGAAGATCCAGGAACATCCTGAGCTTATTGTAGAGATACTGTTTTCAAAGACTACGTACACTGCCAACTTCTTCCAGTACGGGTATGAGATGCAAACCATTGAGAGCAAGGCCCGGGCAGCTGCAGAGCTAGAAGTCAAACCTGGATTTGAGTGGGAGCAGCAGATTGGTGTCGTCGTTGGCGCATTGTTAGACCGTAACGAGGGACACCTTTTGGAGTGGCTCAAATCTCAACTATCGTCGGCAGAAATAGAGCGCATAAGCTGGGAGGGTGCAGGCAAACCCGTCCAGTCCGTCGAAACCGATGCTGGCAAGACCTCCCCCGTGCCTGCAGACCCTCTCAAAGCCCCATCAATAGGTAAGACCCCTGACATCCCATATATCCAGCACCGCTAATAAACACAGTTGCCAAACCCAACGACTCCACTTGCAAGACAGCCATGCTAAAAAATGGCTACCTCCGTCTTCTGATGACGCTCGTGGGCCTTCGTCGCATTGGTGACGAAAACGATATCGACACACCTTGGGTGTTTCCCTCCGACCTATCCGCCGCCCAACTCAAAGAAGCACTCACCCTAATCAAGGCAGCAGAATTCGACCCCCCAACCTTTGAGAATGGATACAACGCTGAAGGGCAAATCCGGCGCGTCTCTGCCGCCCAAAATAGACGGCGTGCAGCCTTCGACGATGAATCAGACAACGGCATAGATGATGATGACGACGCCGAGATACTCTTCCCTGCCGGTGGTCCCACGCCCATGAGCAAATCAGACGCTCTCACTGCGCTGAAAAAGACTCGGCGGAAGCGCCGACGCAGTGGCAGCGAGGACGGGCTTGACGAGGAGCAGTTGGCGGCCAGGGAGCGAGCGAGACGAGCCAAGGACCTCGAGAAGCAGCGAAGGATTAAGAGCGAGCTGTTTGTGCACGATAGTGATGACGAGAGTGATGCGGAGCGCGACGACGCGTTCTTCGCCGAGGAAGAGAAGACGAGGGCCCGTGTGCGCAGGGGACTGTTGGTCGCGGAGGCGATTGGGGCAGGGACGAAGGGGGTGGAGAAGGGGAAGCCTAAAGCAAGGACTCTGGCTGTCGAGAGTGACAGTGATGAGGATGCCGTGGTGGCTGTGAGCCCGCCGTCTAGTGGGAGTCGGAAGAGGTCGGTGGAGTCGGGAGAGGAGATGGGGACCGAGACACCGCTGTCGAGTCCGCATACACGGCCTTCGGGGGCGAAGCGGGCAAGGCTTGATACCGAGGATTTTGAGAGCCCGTTAGGGAGCCCAAAGGTGACCAAGGATGTCGGGATGGTGGACCTTGATGATGACGATGATGAGGACATACCTGCTCCGCGTCGGCCGAGGGGTAGGGCATATGGTGGATTTGTGGTGGATAGCAGTGATGAGGAATAATGCCTGTTTATATGTTAGGATGGCTGGGTTTTGGCGCTTAGGGGTTGTGTGGGATACCAATCTATTGGCAATGTGTGGCATATAGCGAGGCTGGGGGAATGAAAACATGAATTCAATCGTATTTGATTCCACTCCGCAGAATGGTCCTAGATCATAGCTCTGAGAATTGTGTTTGTTTTTCAATTTCTAATCTTGTGAAGAAATCCACGACAAATGTCGAGTGCCGTATTATACCCGTTAAGTAAAATCCCCTTTCTCCTTTGTATCTAATCCCAGGTATCCCACCATTCATGCACCTCAATCCCATAGCGCAAACTACCACCTTCCACACACGACTCAGTTGAACATCTCGTGGTTGCTATCACTCATCACACTGTCCATCATAAACGAACTCTCGCTACTCGTCTGCGTCAACGACTTTTGCTGCGGCGGCGCTGCCTCCGCCGCCAGAGTTTCAACGTGCAAGCTTCCACCGTCCTGCAATAACTCTTCAAACGCAATGCGCCGCATAAACGCCATCGTCGACCCCCGTCGCCGCAACAGCTCGCTAACAAGCACAAGTGCATTCTCGCGATCAATCCTAGCCATCTCTGCCTCCTTCGTTGTTCCGGCTCCCGGAGCCGCCCCTCCCGTACCTGCACCACCCGCGTTCGCAGCCGTCAGCTCAGCGAGAAGCGAGCTCGTCGCCTCCGTTGGGGACGTCATTGGGGAGGACATGCGCTCGATGAAGGTCTTGCCCGTCATGAGATCCATTAGGGGCGTAAACACATCAATCTCATGCATGATATCCGCCACGCATTGAACACCCTCTTCTGTGCGTGCAAGCAGTGCCAACACAAACCAGCCCTCACTTCGAACGACGGGCCACTTGGTCTGCGAGACTAGGAAGCTGAGAGGGGTGCCGATATCGCGGTGACGTTCGAAGAGCTCGCGGCGCCGCGTCTGCAGGGCCTCTGCGTCGGTGTCGGCGGACGGGTTGCGTGCAGCAAGCACACGGCATACGGCAGCGAGGGCGCGGGCTATCTCCATGCGTACGGGCTCCGCATCGCTGCGGCTGAAGATGGAGATGAGGACCGAGAGGCGAGATTTCTCGTGGGCTGGGGAGTCAGGGTCGGCAGATAGTGGAGCGGAGATGCGGAGAACGTTGGCGAAATTTCCGATGAGGAGCTGGCGCGCGAGGCTGATTGCCGAGTATTGGATCTGGGGGAGCGTGTCCATGGCCCAGAGGCGTGGTAGGATCTCAATGAGGTCGGCGTTGCCGAGCTCAACCTTGTTGCGCGCGGGGAGGGCGAGATTTTTGAGGAAGCCGATAGCGGAATAGAGGACTTGGGAGTCGGTTGCTGTGGTGAGGATGTCCATAAGGGGTTTGTGGATGCGGCTCTTCTGGACAAACTCTTCGCATACTTCGTCTGAGCGTGCGAGGTTGCCGAGCATGATGCAAGCGCAGACTTGTAGTTGGAGTTGCGGTGACGACAACCATTTTCTTAAATAGCTTGACATGGTCGAGTTTACGGGGCACCTGGCGGCGAATTCGGGGAGTGCTGATATGTCTGAGAGGACCTGGTTCATCTCAGTCCTCCATACAGCGAGGCGCTTGGTATCTTCTTCATCTGGGACTGTCGCTTCACCCAGACTATCCTCAAGCCGAGTATAAGATACTAGTACTAGCCGAAGGGCTGCATATAACGCCATTGAATTGCACAGCGCTACTTGGAAGCGAGCATGTTGGAGGTATTTCGTAGCTGAGCTAACAACGCTAATAAAGTCTTCCAGGTCTAGAGGTGACGTTCCTGATACAGCTAGATTCAACAGAACCTCGACCGTGTTTTCAGGCGCGATTGAAGGTTCATTGGCTTTTTGAATTAGCAATGCTCATATCCAGCAGGGGAGGCTTGTCTCACGTTGTACGACTACCATGTCCAGAAGTTTACACGCATAGCCTAAAAATGGCCTGTGTTCTTCAAAATCTGGATCCGAGATAAATTGTACGAGAGCTTTGCTGATGTTGAATTCCGACGCTTGCTTTTGTGCAGGTTCTAATAAAACTTAGCAGGATGTATTAGACGTTGGAGAACCGCATACCGTAATCAAAGCATATATTAAACAGGACGGGCACTACGAAGGGAACGAGGCTTTTGTCTTTGAGCAACGCTATTATCGCTTGCAAGGAGCCTTTTGAGACAACTCTTGCTCTATTTTCATCTTAGAGGCATGGGTTAGCGAGAGAGTTTGAGGGAGTTGGTGTCACATACCTGTGTCCGCACACGTGTTTCCGATTAATCTTAAAACATGAATCATGAGCGAATTTTGAATGCCCTCTGTAGCCACTATCATCAAGAAGGCGTCCAAGAGACCAGCATTTCCCATTGGTATCCTCCATCGATCTATAAGCACGTGTTAGTATGTGGACGAAGGCGGCCATTTCTTGGAGTTGAAAAGCTCCAGACAGGTTATGTAGACCCAATACACAGAAGTGTTATCTCTTGGCTGGTCAGGTTTATAACTTACAATCTCTGCTTCCATCCGCAAGCTTCTCCGCCGCCGCTGCCATGTACACTTGGCCAGACCACCAGAGCTGGTCCAAAGACAACGTGATCCCTCTCAAACGATCCGTCCTCAGCTGCTGGTCCTCCAAGTCCACCACCACATCTTCCTCCTCATCCTCCTCCCCCCCATTTGCCAGCGGATCGCTCTCGTCCAACGAGAACAGCTTTAGAACAGCTTCCATTAGAGCATCTGGTTCTTGGTCTTGCTGGTTTCCAGCCTGCAAGGACTCGTCTTCGGCGAGGTATATGGCAAACGGGGAGGGCGCATTGGCACTGGCAGCGGCATAAGTACTGGCGGGGGTCAATATTCCGGCCATGTCCCCAACCATTCCGGCGTCATAGCCATGCATGCTGCTGCGGGCCGCCTGGCTCGTGTCACTGCCCATTCAGTAGGATAGCGGCGGACCAAGTTTGGCGTGGAGACCGTGGGACGAAGATCGAGCACTGCAGTTGGACCGCCAGGAACACAGCCTTGCTGAAAGCTGCACGTCCGCGGCTGCGCCACGATGACCGCCTGTGGTAAGCACTGACAGGAAGTGAGAAGCGAACCCAGAGTCGTGGGTGCACCCTACAGGTCGCCCGCGGCTTGCTGAATGCAAAAGGCCCTTAGCGGGGACAAGTGTGGAGTATATACGTGGGTATTATATTGCCAAAACGGGGAATTTGTACAGAGTTGTTGTGGGTTTGTTGGAGGGGGAGGGGGGGGGTAAGAGCGGGAGAAGGAAGTTGTGGTGGACGTTGCTTAGGTCAGTAAGATCTCCAAATTCTTGTGAGCTCGCACACCACCTACCCCAGCCTGCTTTAGGCAACTGCAGAGAAGACGTCTGGAAGGGTGAGCGGGCAAGAAATGCGCAGCATTATTCCAAATAAAATACAGGGATTGCAGGAAAATCATTAAATTATGCCCTGAATTTTGCCAATATTTACACGCTACTATTGGAATTTAGTTCATTTTATCTAGACCAGTTCGTGCATTCTTCATTTTCGTCTGATTGTGGAGATAAGCTTCTTTGGATGGTGGGGTGAAAAGAAGCACTCCTACACGTGCGTCCTACATAAAACAAAATATCATGTGCGAGAAGGCCCGAAAATAAAATGACACCTGCCTCATTGAAATCGCCTTGTGGACTGCCTATGATGCCTCACACCCATCCCAGACAATAATCAATAAACTCATAGATTAAACCACAACAAATAAGACCAAAAGTGGGAAATAGGCAATGCGTTCAATGGATAGCTTACATAATATCCTGCAAGCACAGCCTCAACGGCCTGCAATATTGGCAAAGAGAGATAATATGAGGGGCCGTGCACGTGCAATGGCGCTACTCGTACCCCGTACAGCTACCACCGAACCAGTCACGTGCCCAATCAAACAACACGCGCCGAAAAGGTCCCTAGTCCGCATCGGGAAATTCCCAAGGACAGCTCTCGACTTCCTGTCCCAAGATCCCCAGGCAAAGACGCATCACCAACAAAGGCAATAAGCTCGCAGCTCCCCCGCAACCCGCCGCCGCAAGCCACCATTTCCACGCGTCATCGCACAGACAGCCCGAACGCTCCTGCCAGAAGCAATCATGACGAAGGCACAGCAGACAATCTCCCTCGCCCTCCTGGTCTCCTCCGTACGCGGCTCCCCCTCCCCGCCCCCCAACCCCCCGACGCAGACATGCCGAACCCCAAGCAGACCAAGAAAGAGACCCCACTAACACGCCACAGCTCTATCTCTCCCTCTACCTCGAACTTGTCCCGCTCCCGGCACTAATCCAATCCGACATCATCCCCGTCGTACGTCTCACCCCCCCTTGCGATGATGCTCCCAATTCCAAATAAACCTCAAGCTAACACCCATGCGCGCAGCTCCCGTTCTGGGCACTCGTCTCCTTCGGCTCATACCTCCTCTTCCGCCTCGGTCTCGGCGTCTTCACCTTCAATGATGTCCCGGCTGCGCATGCGGAGCTGATGAAGGAGATTGATGAGGCGCGCGCGGATCTGAGGAAGAAGGGCGTTGATGTGGATTAGCGCTTATGCGGAGGATTGATAGAGGCAGGGGAGGGGGGTAATAAGCATGCGGGCTGCGGATTGTAGTTTGCAAGGGGAAAAGATGGGTGGGATGGAGTTCATAATATCATGTAGCGCATATAAATGGATTTGAGTTGTACGACTACGATTACGAGGAGCGCAGTGAGGTGAGGTGCGGTGAAGATGGGTAAAACGGGTATCATATCATAATCGTGCACTACTGTAATATAACCCCCTCTCCCATACAATCAATCATACCGCATAGCCTCATTCAATGGCCCCCACCCCCATCAACCCAGCAAGCCCGTCACCACAGTCCTCACCGCCACAACCGGGCCGCGACTCTCCACCAGCTTCCGAAACATCTCCGGCACCTTCGCCAGGCTGCGCCGCTCATCCTGTTCATGCCCTGCATCTCGTTAGCAACATGCACAAGCCATTGTCGGGACAAATATAACTTACAGCTCCGCGGCACTCGTGCCGACGCCGAGATGGAATGTTCCGCCTCGCCCGTCCAGTCGAGCGTGATGCGCCACTGCACGGTGACTTCCACATCCTCGACCGGCAGCACGAGCGCCATGCGTCGCATATGCGGCAGCAGATCCTTCGCCGTCCACTTCCCGGCACCCACCCCCTCATCCACCTCTCCCTCTCTCCCCTTACCCTTCCTCTTCTTCCCTTTACCCTTCCACCTCTCCTTTCCCTCCGCACTAAACTCCTCGCCAATCTGGCACCAGAACCTCGCTCTCTTCATCGCCCCCTCAACCCACTGTCCCATCCCATAAAACACCGCATTCACATCTCGTCCTAGCACCCCCTCTCCGGCCCTTTCCCTCATCCACCTCCCAATCTCCGGCTCAGCATTCCCATCCAACCCATCCGCATCAACACTCACAACTGCCAACGAGGCCGTATCAACCACCACCCCAACCCGCGCGTGAAACAGCCCTCCGGGGGCCCTAGCCACCACATCACGACGCTGCAACACCGCCCCTCCATCCCCTACAGCCGCCATAATAGTAGTCGTAGACGTAAACCCCAGCGGCGAAAATACAGACAGATACGGCATCGGATCCTCCACCTCAACCGGGCCATACGACGGCAGCTCCCCCTCCCTCACCACCTCCTTTACCACCGGCGTCCTCCTCCGCTTCGCAAACGGCAAAAACGCACCAACATTCATCATAACGCTCTTCTTCCTGGGCGCCTCCAGCGCTTGCGAGACCCTCGGCCGCGCAGCCCTGAGAAGGAGGTCGAAAATCGCATCCTCGTTCTTCGGCGCAGGGACGTCGCGGCGTCCGGCCTCGTGGTGGCGGCGGATGCGCGCGTTCTCGGCTTCGGCGAGGGCGAGGTCGGCTTCGAGCTGGGCTACTTCGGCGAGGAGGGCGGCGCGGCGGCCTTTCTGCACTGCGTTGGGATCAGGGGGTGCGAGGTTGCGGGAGGGTGGAGGGGATGCCTTGCGGCGTTTGGAAGGGGGTTCGGAGGTTGTTGTTGGTTTTGATTTTGATTTTGCTACTAGAGCGGGAGGTGCGGGTATTGAGGTTGATGCTGATGCTGTTGCCGTTACTGTTGCTGGTGCTGGCTGGGCAGGTGGCGGGTCGCGAGGTTTAAGGGGTGAGGATTTGAGAGTTCCGCTCCTGGGGCGCTTGGGGCGTTTGCTGGGCGTGTTGTGGATCCCTGTTGGTTGGGTGGTGACGACAGGGTCGGGGATCCCCAGTTGGGTAGGTGTTGGGGGAAGTTCCGGTTCCGGCTCAAGCTCTGTCTGAGGCTGAGGATGAGGTTGAGGTTGCGACTGTGGTTGCGGTTGTGGCTCTGGCGCCGGCGCTGGTACTTGAACCGGAGGAATAACAGGTTCAGCACGTCGTTTGTGCGAGGGTGTTTCCGCAGCAGCTTCTCTCTCTGCAGGCGATTTCTCCGTGGGCGTTTCCTCTATTGGCGTTTGCTCTACAGGAGTAGTACTAGCAGCCGCTGGGGGGGCGACATTTGAACGGCGTAAACCGCTCTTTCTGAACGGGTCCGTAGGCTCAGTAGGCTCTGCAGGGACCGGAGGGGCAGCAAGAGATCGACGCAATCCGCTCTTCTTAAAAGGGTTGACGGGCTCGGCGGGCTCTTGCGGCTCAGTGGGTGCTACAGGAGCTGCAGGCGCAGGGGAAGCAACATCTGAGCGACGCAATCCACTCTTTCTAAAGGGATCAGTAGGCTCGGCGGGCTCTGCAGGTTCGGTGGGCACTGTGGGTTCGGTGGGCTCTGTTGCAGCCACAGACGCCGGGGAAGCAACATCTGACCTCCGTAATCCACTCTTCCTAAACGGGTCGACAGACGTAGTAGACTCAGCCGGTGTTGCCGGCGCTGCAGGCGCTGCAGGCGCTGGGGAAGCGATATCCGAACGGCGTAGCCCACGTTTCTTAAATGGATCTGCAGGTTCAGCGGGCGTTGTAGGCGTTGCAGATGCAGCAGGCGCCGGAGAAGCAATATCCGAACGACGTAGTCCGCTTTTCTTGAAGGGATCCACAGGCTCAGCGGGTTCGCTAGGCGCAGGGGACGCAATGTTCGATCGACGTAGCCCGCCCTTTTTGAAGGGGTCGATAGTCCCAGCAGCTACAGCAGGCGCTGGCTCAGCCGGCTGTGGTGTTTGAGACGGAGGAGTTGTAGGTCTAGCTACGTCCGCCACTTCGTGTGTCTCCTCCGGCTGCGGCACGACCTCAGCAGGGCCGGTCGAGGGTATGGGCGATCGTCGCAACCCTTTCTTCTGGAAGGGATTCGGCAGATCTGTCTCCTCAGTAGGGACTGTTGGGGCTGTTGGGACTGTTGTTTGTATAGGCGACCGTCGCAGGCCGCCCTTCTTTTGGAACGGATTTGGCTCGTCGGGCATCCCTCCTGGAGTCGTTGAGGGCTTCGGATCCTGTTTCTGCGGCGACTGTGACCTCCTCCTCGGCGCAGAGGTCATCCCACCCCTTGGCGTCCTCCTCGTCCTCCTCGGTGTTGTTGTCTCGACCTCCCCAGTCTGTCCAGCTTGACCAATTATTCCCTGCACCTCTGCGCCCTCTGTCCGTGACCCCACATCCCCCTCCAACTGTGCTCTCGGCCGCGATGCACTCGCACCTCCTTTACTCGGCGACGCAGCTGGTCTCGTCCCTGGCGTACTCCTTCCTGGCGTCGTTGGCCCCTCCATCGCTCTCGGTACAGGAATGCGACTTGGTGTGCTGGGTGCGCCCACCTCGGGGGACAACTTGCGCCGCTTGCTGGGAGACTGCGACATCGCAATCTACGCTCCAATTCTCTTATCCATATGCTCGTCCAGTCGTATGAGTATCCTTATTTCCGTATATCGATAATTGCTTCAATTCGAGCGTTGCGCGATTATTCGTGGGGTTTCCTCGTCGTTACGCCGTCGGGTGTTTTGAAGTCGCGTATTATTGACCA
This sequence comes from Pseudogymnoascus sp. BL549, assembly GCA_001630585.1. Classification (NCBI taxonomy): domain Eukaryota; kingdom Fungi; phylum Ascomycota; class Leotiomycetes; order Thelebolales; family Thelebolaceae; genus Pseudogymnoascus; species Pseudogymnoascus sp. BL549. The sequence goes on along the minus strand of LNAR01002094.1, from coordinate 680 downwards.
CACCAGCAAGCCTGAGGGACGCGACTTTGGAGGCCCCCCAGCCCGCTACAAAGTTAACCCGCACCGCCCCGTCTCACACGCCCACAACGCTGCCACGAGCCAGGGACCTGCACCTGCCTTATCGCCGGGGAGGCGGGTATCCCGCGGCCCTCGGAGAGGACGTCATGGATGCCAATGCTAAACATTTTCCGGCTCCGACTCACCCACGACGTCCAAAGCTTGCCACAACGCAACACCACGAAAACGCACCCATGATACCGTAAAATCACTACCAGTTACAACATACCTAGCTCGCGCAGCCCGCCAATCTTGAAGGCGCGCACACGCACAAATCGCACACATGGAGACCCGGGCCCTACACCTCGTGCGCCGGGCACAGCGCCTCCCTCGCCTGTCCTCGCTCTCCCGCCAAGCCCAACGCAACAACAGCACCAACGCACCCAACACACCTAGCAGCACAAGCAGCTCCCCCGAATGGCCGCAAGCCAAACCCCTGGGTCCCTACTATGAGTCGCTCCTCTCGCACCCCCTCTCCGGCGCCTTCACGGCGGACCCCCACCCGCCTCCGCCGCCCACCACGCCCCCCAAGTCGCGGAAAGAAGAGAACATCGCCCGCGCCCGCGTCGTCTTCGGGTCGCGCCTCGCTGGCCCCGCGGAACGCCGCGCAGAGCTGGCGAGTA